>CAMDTW010000001.1:0-65000 GCA_945910005.1 Isoperla grammatica
GTATATAATGCTACTTATAATCAACCACCTATCTATCATAAGATTTTCTTCACTGTATATTTTATTTTATATTATCTATGTTTTGAGTATTACTACGGTTAGGTGGAAGAATAAACAGCGGCTGATTGTACCTCGGCATTTTCTGTTATATCCATATAAGTCTATACACATGAATATATGTATTGTTTTGTATTGACACTAATAAATATACCACTTAAGTTTTACTTAACCCTGTCTCAATCGAATGCAAAACACCTTTCAATACACTTGGGAACGAAATAATGTATTTATTGATATACAAGACATTTCCACAGTCACGTACTAATCAATGAATAGCCTTGCATTATCGACCACTTCACAATACACAATGTAAAACACAATCTGCACACGCACACGCACACGCACACGCACACGCACACGCACACGCACACGCACACGCACACGCACACGCACACGCACACGCACACGCACACGCACACGCACACGCACTGGCACACGCACACACGGTAGCTCTTTCTGTCAGGATCTTGTGGGCTTCATAAAGTTTCTTTCCATGTGCATTTCTTCTATTTAAACCTTTAAAATTCTTATTAATTACTCTGTATACGTAATTGTTAGATAATATGAAACATTGTAATCAAAACAATAACAGTATACGAATAAAATAAAATTGAATTGAATTGAATTGAAATGAATTGAACTGAATTTAATAGAATAGAATAGAATAGAATAGAATAGAATAGAATAGAATCGAATAGAATAGAATAAAATAGAATAAAATAGAATAGAATAGAATAGAATAGAATAGAATAGAATAGAATAGAATAGAATAGAATAGAATAGAATAGAATAGAATAGAATAGAATAGAATAGAATAGAATAGAATAGAATAGAATAGAATAGAATAGAATAGAATAGAAAAGAATAGAATAGAATAGAATAGAATAGAATAGAATAGAATAGACGAGAATAGAATAGAATAGAATAGAATAGAATAGAATAGAATAGAATAGAATAGAATAGAATAGAATAGAATAGAATAGAATAGAATAGAATAGAATAGAATAGAATAGAATAGAATAGAATAGAATAGAATAGAATAGAATAGAATAGAATAGAATAGAATAGAATAGAATAGAATAGAATAGAATAGAATAGAATAGAATAGAATAGAATAGAATAGAATAGAATAGAATAGAATAGAATAGAATAGAATAGAATAGAATAGAATAGAATAGAATAGAATAGAATAGAATAGAATAGAATAGAATAGAATAGAATAGAATAGAATAGAATAGAATAGAATAGAATAGAATAGAATAGAATAGAATAGAATAGAATAGAATAGAATAGAATGGAATGGAATGGAATAGAATAGAATAGAATAGAATAGAATAGAATAGAATAGAATAGAATAGAATAGAATAGAATAGAATAGAATAGAATAGAATAGAATAGAATAGAATAGAATAGAATAGAATAGAATAGAATAGAATAGAATAGAATAGAATAGAATAGAATAGAATAGAATAGAATAGAATAGAATAGAATAGAATAGAATAGAATAGAATAGAATAGAATAGAATAGAATAGAATAGAATAGAATAGAATAGAATAGAATAGAATAGAATAGAATAGAATAGAATAGAATAGAAATAGAATAGAATAGAATAGAATAGAATAGAATAGAATAGAATAGAATAGAATAGAATAGAATAGAATAGAATAGAATAGAATAGAATAGAATAGAATAGAATAGAATAGAATAGAATAGAATAGAATAGAATAGAATAGAATAGAATAGAATAGAATAGAATAGAATAGAATAGAATAGAATAGAATAGAATAGAATAGATAGAATAGAATAGAATAGAATAGAATAGAATAGAATAGAATAATAGAATAGAATAGAATAGAATAGAATAGAATAGAATAGAATAGAATAGAATAGAATAGAATAGAATAGAATAGAATAGAATAGAATAGAATAGAATAGAATAGAATAGAATAGAATAGAATAGAATAGAATAGAATAGAATAGAATAGAATAGAATAGAATAGAATAGAATAGAATAGAATAGAATAGAATAGAATAGAATAGAATAGAATAGAATAGAATAGAATAGAATAGAATAGAATAGAATAGAATAGAATAGAATAGAATAGAATAGAATAGAATAGAATAGAATAGAATAGAATAGAATAGAATAGAATAGAATAGAATAGAATAGAATAGAATAGAATAGAATAGAATAGAATAGAATAGAATAGAATAGAATAGAATAGAATAGAATAGAATAGAATAGAATAGAATAGAATAGAATAGAATAGAATAGAATAGAATAGAATAGAATAGAATAGAATAGAATAGAATAGAATAGAATAGAATAGAATAGAATAGAATAGAATAGAATAGAATAGAATAGAATAGAATAGAATAGAATAGAATAGAATAGAATAGAATAGAATAGAATAGAATAGAATAGAATAGAATAGAATAGAATAGAATAGAATAGAATAGAATAGAATAGAATAGAATAGAATAGAATAGAATAGAATAGAATAGAATAGAATAGAATAGAATAGAATAGAATAGAATAGAATAGAATAGAATAGAATAGAATAGAATAGAATAGAATAGAATAGAATAGAATAGAATAGAATAGAATAGAATAGAATAGAATAGAATAGAATAGAATAGAATAGAATAGAATAGAATAGAATAGATAAGAATAGATAAGAATAGATAAGAATAGATAAGAATAGATAAGAATAGATAAGAATAGATAAGAATAAAATAGAATAGAATAGAATAGAATAGAATAGAATAGAATAGAATAGAATAGAATAGAATTGAATTGAATAGAATTGAATTAAATAGATTAATTGAATTGAATTGAATTAAATTAAATTAATTAAAATTGAATTGCATTGCATTGCATTGAATTGAATTGAATTTAATTGAATTGAATTGAATTGTATTGAATTGAATTGAATTGAATTGAATTGAATTGAATTGAATTGAATTGAATTGAATTGAATTGAATTGAATTGAATTGAATTGACTGAATTAAATTAAATTGAATTGAATTGACTTGAATTGAATTGAATTGAATTGAATTGAATTGAATTGAATTGAATTGAATTGAAGAGACGACAAGAAACTACAAATAGGCCTACAAATAAAACGCTCTCGACATCCCTCTCTTCTGTTTGCTAATAAATACTTCGGAGGCAGCTACTGATAAGTTACAAACACCCGAAGGAAAACGCGGACGATTCTGCAAATTATTAGCGCAAATATACAATTATGTTGTGCCGCTGAAGGATATTTATCAATAAAATCAAATGATCAAATACTGATCAATAAAAACCAGGGCTCAATTATACTACTTTTCTTGAGGGATCAATGAAATGGGAGAGTCGAGCGTGTTATTATAGTAATCATAACACCCATGTACAATTAAGTATAAGTTTAATAAAAAACTTTTCACTACTTACATACAACAAGGGGTTTGATTAAACCAAACCTTTCCTTACATGGAAAACACGTCCTTAGTCTTAGATAGCTGAGATAAGAGAGAGCACATTTCCTGTGGGAAATGGCTGTAGGGGAAATTAGTTAACATTTCCCCTCCTTAGGTGACTAGTGTTTTAGACTTAGCTGTGCCATGTGTCCACTTTGGCTTTTATCGATTGGCTAATTTAAATATTGTGCACTCGAGCTGACCAATTAGCTGTTGGCTGATACCAGCCGAGTGCCGGCAACTCCAAGCTGTAGCCGTGAAGACGTCTATTGCTGTGTCAGCATGGTGTGTTATTACACTGTGACGTAACATCCTGGCTGGATGAAGGAATGCCTTTTGAACGTCATGTTTTAGAGATGATAAGTCTAACTGTAATGCATGAATGTTCCATTACAACTTACATTGACTCCAATAATCATCTACATTAATCGATACTGTTGTAGTTAATTGATTAATGTTGTGTTACCTATGATTGCCAATCAATGTACACTACAGTGGCGTAGCTATCGGGTGGCAGAGGGTGCAGTTGCACTCGGGCCCGGGCCCTCTCTCCAACTCCATGTTTGTCCCATTAATCGATGTATGGTTTTAAGGTGATGACAAGTTTCTATTGTTGCAAAATTATTGAAGCTACCAATTTACAATTATTTCGCTCTCATTACGCAAGAAAAATTAGGCATTAGACTTGACAGTTCAACATGCAAGAACTGACAGGCGAAAAGAGTTTCAACTTAGGAAAAATATGAAGCAATTGTATCCATAGGGGAACTAAAGACAGTAATCCCCTTATTCAATTCCACAGAAACGACTCAAAGAGTAATCTTTGCTTGACTGCACTTACAAACGAATTTGGCTATTGTTTTACTATAAATAGTTGTCCAATTAGCTTTTCTTGGAACTGAATAAATAGGTGGAAAACAGACGGATTTGCCATGGTCAGGAAAAGCTGTTTGGACTGATGGCTTCTCTTATAGGAGAGGGTTGGTCACAATTCAGTATTCGTTGCTCCCTCATTGGGTGTGGGCGTGTGTGTATGGTGAACTCTGAGTTTCCCCGTTCCTCTTAGTGCTTTTACTGCGGTTAGTTCTACATATTTTAAAAACTTATATTTGTTGGGTTATTGTGTATGATTGTGTCGTGTGGTTCGAGTTGAAGTATAGTAGGTCTTTTAGGTCTATATACAGTGAGTTAAAATTTAAGTTTCAAACATGAACGTGTATAAACATGATTGTGGCGCCATGAAAAGGGAGAAAAAAAGAAAGTGATAAAGAATCAAAAAACAACCCAAACTTGACACATTCTTTCAAGTACGTACTAGTCGTCCATCAGGCAGTGCAACTGACCAAACCGTAAGTAAAGATAAAACAGACTCAAAAGCTAAAGCCGATCCTGAAGACAATCAAGAGCAACAGCAACTTAGTTGAAGAGTTCAACGATTATTTACCGGTACAGGAACCTACTCATATCCCTGAGCAGACCAATAGCTACTCTACCGACAAGGCCAACTTAAATAATTTAACGTCTCAAGATAAACGATTCATTATCTCTTTAGGACCGTGCAAACCATGCGACCCATTCCCGCGAGTGTTTTGTGCGTATAAACAAAAAATGGGGGGGGGGCATCGTGTCCAGTTTGCACCCGGGCCCGTAAAGGCATAGCTACGCCACTGGTACACTAGACATATTTGGTTTTCACCTGTTGAATTATTATGCTCATCAACCAATATTGATGGAAATCAATGACAATAATTTTAATGCTGAAAACAACAAAAATAAAATTTTAATCGAAATATATTTCTTGAATCATCATTCATATAAATATGTATACGTAGCAATAATTAGTAAACTACCGTTCAATATTATTCTAACCCTGACTATAAAGTGCTCTCCGCGCGGGGGGTTGGGTCCTATGGCCACTTACTTACGCTTTATGTACAAGGAACGTTGACGCGATTTCACTCACATATTATTTATAACAGTGATAATATTACTTTACAAATGTTATTTTACGCTCAGACAAAGTCTTAAATTGATAACTTTCGAGGTGACAATGCTGACAAAATAATTGCGTTCTATCCACATCGAAATTTGTGAATGTTCCAAAATAAACATAATCGGAATCTCCGTTCGACCTCTATCGCGAGACATACAAACTTCGACAAACAATTTAAAGTCGATCGATGAAGTGAAATACCCATTCAATACAACAACTAAACTATTCAAATTAAATGGACATGAAAAAGTACTTTTTTTTATTCTTAATTATGAATTTCAAGAATTATTACATGTGAGTAGCATTTAATACTGAACTTCTTGAAATTATATATTTTTTTTTATTAATAAAGTATATTTATAGTCTCTAATTTGAGTAGATTTGACGTAAAATTGACACACCAACGCGAATATCTCGAAAACGGATCGCGTTCGACCATCTTTTTCAAACGTATTCATGTTAGTCATGAAGTTATCTACATTTAGGCCGAAAATTTGTTACGATATATTACTCTTTGAAGGTGCTATGCAAAGTTATACGATTGAAAGTGTAGGTTTTTGTTCAGTTACAATGTATAACATAGGGAATTCCAACGCATTTCAACACTCAATAAATAAAAAACTAAAAGCGGTAGGTGCATATGTTTTTCTACAATATTCACAAGTTTAATCTTAACTTGCAGTACATACAATTTGAATGATTTATATTACATGTGCAGTTATCATCGATCGACTTTAACAAAAGCCAAGTGTCATAAAAGTGGAATATAAACGCTCGCTGCGCTTATCTAAAACCCAGATAATATTTTCGGATTGCTTTTAATTTGGAACTACAGCGGGTCACACTATGTTTATTACAACACACAGCAGGGATCTTTCATTCACACCGATAACACAAGAACAATTGGCAGCGTTCCTTCAATTCCCAACTTCATTTCCTTGTTTTATATATAGATTAATATGCCGGAGTATATAAGCGATATATAGAACCATTCCCATAGAAAATTTTAAAATGCAAGCAACTATTGAAGTGTGACGAGGAACAAAGCCAGCAGTGGGAATGACTTATTCCCTTAATGAGCTCATCAACTCTTCCTCCGCCTCCCCCTCCCCCTCCCTCCACCCCTCCCCCACGCCCTCCCCCACCCCTTCCCCCTCCCCCTTCCTCCTCCCCCACCCGTAAAACAGCCTCTCCTCAAACGAACAAGTTGTCAGGCTTTCGCGGCCGGAGTCATTATTAAAACTTGGCTGTCGGGTATCGCCGCGTCCACCGATAAAAATATCTTGACGTTTCGGGTCCATTGCACGGTTTATCTTCAGAAGATATTTCCTAGAATAGAGAGGGCACACACGGAACAAACCTACTCAATCCATCCCGTCCGTGGAGTCAACCCAAAAAGTTGTCCTTTTTTTTTTTCTTAGTTAGCTTTGTTAGGTTGCACTCCCTTGCAACCGTCACAGGGGCAGTGGAATGCTGGTACGGTTGAGTGATGCAGTGGAGTAGTCACTAAGGCGGTGGAGTGTTGCGGTGGTCTACGCGTGGATGGCGGTGAATGCTGTTTTTGTCTTTTCTTTTAATAAATGTAACAACAATGAAAAAAGATTAGTGTCATGATTGAAATGGCCATGTGAGTTGTATTTAAGAAAGGCTGTTAATAAAGTTATAAAGTAAGGGAACTAGCAAGGAATTATTATTTCATTCTCTAGACATAACAATTGGGGGCTCGTCCGAACACTTGAAGTAATATTTTGGTGCAAATTTCCTTGCGACGGTTTTTTGTGGATTGTTTTTTCTTTTGGTGTCTCTCGTGTCGTGTTTACAATATCGTTGTCCTTCAATCATGTCGAGTAATAATGTAAGTTTTGTGGATCACAATGATCTACCTTTAGATATTGTGCAAAAAATGGGTGAGTTGGGACCAGATAGATTAGCAACATTCTTGTCCGAGATGCGAGGAGCTCTCACAAACATCGTGGTCGACCAGGCGGAGACGGGTACGCAGGGAGAACTTTCGACCGGTCAAGAAGCTGAGTTTCGTGGGGGGCTGCATCCGGAGGTAAGCTTATTAAATTCATTACCATACGGGCAGTCACATACTGACGGAGAGCTGGTGGCGCCACTACAGCCAAGCGTGCCACTTGATTCTAATATAAATAGCTTTGCTCGGGCCTCGAGCGCGGCGGCTGGGGGTGAATACGAAACTGGTCCGCGTGGACACAATTATGGAAACGAATTTCAGTGGTTCAACCTTCCTATGCCTACCTACTCGGGCAGGAATGATACTTTGAGCCCTGAGGAGTTTTTTCAGAAGTTAAAACGCTATGCTAGAGCATGTCAACGTTCACACACATGGTTGTTGGCCTTGGTGTTGCCTGTCGCATTAATCGATGACGCATTTCGTTGGTGGCAGACTCGGGGTGGTTTTGTGCTCTGGGACAAATTTAAAACAGAGTTTCTACGTGCTTTCGGGTTACCGGATCTTACGAGGAGGCTACGGCTGGAACTCGACGCTCGGACGCAGCATCCAGAGGAGGACTTGGAATCCTTCGTGAGGAATATTAGGGCTTACTACGACAGAATAGGTAGTCTCTACACTGAACAGGAGGTGATTGAGCGAGTTCTGTTACAAGTAACTCCCAGGTGCCGCCAGTTACTTTTTTCCAGGACTTTTGACACCTTGGAAGCCTTAGAGGATTTCGGGGCCGACATCAAAACACTCGCTTGGAGAGACAGTTCCTATAAACTTCCATCCCCCAGAGAAAATGTGTTAGCTAAGGATTTAGCATTTGCACCTATGCAGACACCGTCATCGACCATGTCATCGATACGTCCGATGTTATATTCGGTTCCACCTCCGACTGTGCGTTCTACCAGCTTGAATGTGTGTAACCGGTGCGGTGGTATAGGTCATTGTGCAAGGCAATGCCCATCACCTCGTTCCCCTCAGCAACACGACAGAAATAAGTTCACATCAGGGCGTTATATCAAAGGCTGTCGTGCATTCGGGAAACGGACATTAGTGGGGCCTCATTCTGCAGGGGATCGCCACTACGACCACATCATGCAGATAGACACTAATAAATCTATAGACCCGTCTATACTGGTGACAATAGGCGGACAAAAATTTACAGCTTTGTTGGACACGGGGTCTACTCGCAGTCTGTTGGGGGATAAGGCTATGTTGGCGGCAAAACGATCAGGGTCTGGTCTCTCAAAAACCAGTCATGTTCTCCAGTTAGTCACAGGTTCGTCAACAGCTACTTCGTCTCTATCGACAAATATCCTTTGGCAAGCAGGTAATATTCAACATTCCTTTCTGTATTTGCCAGGGATGAACCGGCAGGTGATTCTCGGACGGGATTTCCTCCAAGAATCTAAAATTTCCATAAACATCAGTAAAGGTGAATGGTCAAATGGATTCGTGACATATACATTTCATACATGCAAAGATAAACCTGCGACGCATACGCCCTTTGACTGGTTAGCTGAGGACTTACATTTAGATTTAATGTTTCAAACAATGGATGAGACTTTAAGCGGGAATAAGGGCAGCAATAAAGTAGGCGATACCTACAAGAAACGGCCACGAACTCGCCAAATGTCTCGAAGTCCTTGTGACTGGACGCCACCAGATAGGCAAGAACAATTAAACTCAGTTATTATGGAGATTAACAGACTGTTTAACTCTTCTACAGTTACTGGGGAACAAGGTGCAATCAATTTACCAACTGATTCGTTAGAAGACACTAGTGTTAGCTTGCCTAAACCTCCTCTCGATCTGTCAGAGGTTATGGTCCTTGATGATTTCATTAAATCTTCTGAGTGTCCTGTTCATCTTCAGCCTTCATTGCGTGATTTACTGTACAAAAATGAAGAACTGTTCACTACAGTACCAGGCAAAACACCTTTCGCTGTGCACACTATATATACCGGGACTCACGACCCGGTCAAATGTAAGCTGCGCCCTATAAACAGCGAGAAAAAGGTAATATTGGATGGTCTAGTAGATAAACTTCTGACTGAGGGCATTATTCAACCCAGCTCAAGTAGTTGGGCATCGGCGCCGGTAATAGTTGCCAAAAAATCAGGGGGTTACAGGCTTGCAGTGGACTACCGACCATTAAATAAACGTACCCAGGTTCCAGTGTATGCAATGCCAACTACTGAATCGGTATTTGCTCAGCTGGGTCGGGCCAAATGGTTTACTGTTTTAGATTTATCGCAAGGCTTCCACCAGATACCATTGGCTAGAAACCATAGGCATAAAACTGCATTTCTGTGCCATAGAGGATTGTTTGAATATGTACGTATGCCATTTGGATTAGCTGGTGCCCCGGCACGGTTTCAACAGCTAATGGACAAGGTCTTAGGGAAGTTGAAATATGTATGCGTAATGCCGTTTCTTGATGATATTGTTATTTATTCGGAAACAGAGGAGGAACACTTGTTACATATCGAAATGGTCCTTCGTTGTCTTGAACAAGCGAAGTTAACCATTAATCCATCGAAAGTCAAGTTTTTTCAACAAAAATTTTTTTTTCTCGGGCATATCATTATGCCAGGAGAGTGCCGACCCGACCCTGAGAAAGTGATAGCACTGACGCAATTTCCAAAACCCACTAAAGTGAAGGAACTCCAGCGGTTTTTAGGATTTGTTGGGTATTACAGAGCTTTCATACCAGCATTTGCCGAAATAGCAGCACCTCTTACCGACCTGCTAAACAAACATGCGCCATGGAAATGGGGAAGGGTTGAAAACGATGCATTTGCTTGCCTAATAAACTCACTAGTCAAGGAAACCTCTCGAAAATTACCGGACCTAAATAAACCATTCGTGGTGGAAACGGATGCTAGTGGTATAGGGATTGCGGCAATATTGCTTCAGGAAAATGAAGGTGTACTCCGGCCAATCGAGTTTATCAGCAGAAAACTCAATCCCCATGAAAAGAACTACACTGTACAAGAATGGGAATGCTTGGCGGTAGTGTGGGCTGTGGAGCGCTTTCGGCCGTATCTTGAGTTCACATCATTTGAAATTTACTGCGACCACGCATCTCTAGCATGGATGTTCAAAACTGAACAAACATCAAGCAGAGTTAAACGATGGGTTCTTCGACTACAGGGGTTTTCTTGTGTCGTCAAGCATCGCAAGGGTTCTTTAAACATACCAGCTGATGCCCTTAGTCGTGCTCCAGCCCCGTCACAGGAAGCAGACCAAAAGCATAGTGTAGCGGAGGAGATGTTTCCAATATCAATTGATGGAGAAAAATCCGCGATTCGTTTTGAAGATGATCTTGTAGCATCTGTTCAAGAGCTAGATATATCACTTCTTCAGGACCACTCGGCTTTAGCAAACTTGCAACGTGAAGACGATGATCTAAAACGCCTTATTCAACATCTAGAGGATGGATCTTTACCATCAGATAACAAACAGAAAATTTGGGTACAGAATGTTGCACCAACTAGTACAATATACGATGGGTTGTTGGTAAGGTTTGTTTCCGGGCCGCCTGGGACGGATGACGAACAGGTTAATCCACCGAAGATTTGGATTCCGAAAGTGTTAAGGGGTCTGGTATTGAATGCCGAACATGATCATCCACTCAGTTCACATCGGGGCTACTTTGGAACATTGCGGCGGGTGAAGCGCCTTTATACGTGGCTGGGTATGCTTTCAGATATATCACGTTATGTCCGGTCATGTCTTACATGTCAGACTATGAAGCCAGATAGGAAGAAACCGGCAGGAAAGAGGGATAGTCGGCTTCCCGGAGACCCATTTGTAGAACTCAGTGTTGACCTCATTGGACCTCTTCCGACTACACCCACAGGGAATAAACAACTACTCGTGGTGTTGGATAAGTTTACTAAATATGTGGAGATACATCCATTGAAGACTCCCACATCGAAGAATATAATCAAGTTTATGGTTGAATATTTTTGTCGCCATGGATTCCCCAGGTCGATATCGAGTGATAATGGGAAGTCTTTGTTAGCAAACTCTGGAAGGGAGTACTTGGTCATTTGTATATCATCGAGAGACATACAGTTCCATACAGACCTGCAGGCCAGGCGGTAGAGAGGTACAACGCCACAGTGAAACAAGCGCTAGCAGCTTATTGTGACAACCATCGAGACTGGGACAAGCATTTGGATGAATTCTCCTTTGCCATGCGATCAAGTGTTAACTCGGTGACGGGTTACACGCCGGCGTTCTTATGTTATGGGCGAGAACTACGGCTCCCATGGGATCTTGATTTAGGCACTACAGATCACTCGTCCAGCGTTGCACCCTGTGACTATGCGGCTGAACTTCAAGGGAGACTAAAAGAAGCTTTAACCTTTGCAAAGCACAACATGGCCCAGGCTCACGAAATTCAACGCCAACAATACAACAGTCGACGCAGGGAAGAAACATTCGAGTTGGGCGATTTAGTACTACGAAAAGAGCATACTTTAAGTGATGCGAGCAAGGGCCTTGTAGCGGGCTTAGCTCCGAAGAGGTCAGGACCATTACGGATTGTTGGACGCTTAGGACACAACGTGTACGAGCTAGCGACACTGCGGGGAAACAAGAAACTCGAGAGGGCGAATGTCGACCAGCTTCTTCGCTACGTTGTCTCTCCTGATTGGGTGACAACACCGCGGCGAGAAGCACCTCGAGTAACCGTCGCTGCACCGCCACCTGTCGGACGCCATAAGTACAATCTTCGGCATCATTGAGGCGGCTTTAAAGGGGGCGGGTGTTGTTAGGTTGCACTCCCTTGCAACCGTCACAGGGGCAGTGGAATGCTGGTACGGTTGAGTGATGCAGTGGAGTAGTCACTAAGGCGGTGGAGTGTTGCGGTGGTCTACGCGTGGATGGCGGTGAATGCTGTTTTTGTCTTTTCTTTTAATAAATGTAACAACAATGAAAAAAGATTAGTGTCATGATTGAAATGGCCAAGTTAGTTGTATTTAAAAAAGGCTGTTAATAAAGTTATAGAGTAAGGGAACTAGCAAGGAATTATTATTTCATTCTCTAGACATAACAGCTTATCAACTTAAGTTGGGGTTGACTCACACGGACGGGCTGGATTGAGTAGGATTGTTCCGTGTGTGCACTCTTCTGGGATATATCTTCTGAAGACGGACCGTGCAATCGACCTGAAACGTCAAGATATTTATATCGATGGACGCGGCGAAACCCGACAGCCAAGTTTTTTAAAGTCAATATTAACTAAACTTCTAATGCTTCCAGTATAACGATTGTCTTGCACTGTAATGAAATTCTAAAGCAAAGTTAAGTGTAATTGTATGCAAAGGAATTAAGTACCATCATTTGTAGTATATCACTACTGGAACTACAAAGTTTGAGTATAGGGCAATAGCAACACCAAAAGACAACAATGGAACAAATGAATTGAACTGATGGACAAACCATCAGCTGTCAAAATAATAAAATTGCAACCATATAAATAAAAACAAGTGTAGCAATAGTACCTGCTCGCCATTTAAAACTTTTAATGATAGACAACGACTAAGTGAAAGTTTTGTATGTGTATTTGTTTGTTTTTTGTTTTGTTTTTCAAAATCAGAAGTAATTATTTTTTGACAGCTTGTTGTTTGTCCATCAATTTAATTCATTTGTTTCATTGTTGTTTTTTGGTGTTGCTAGTGCACTATAAGACTTGGTTTACATTACTGACATAGTAAACAGGTAGTTGAAATTACGTGTGAACGCTTGAAATTTGCTACACTGGTATCCGAAATCTTACTCGGGTAATTTACGGGGGTGGCCAAGTCAACCCTCTTCAATCTTTATCGTGTGAACGCAGCCCAGTTGTCTTCATTGATAATTGTTCATTGTTGTATCCTAACCTCACTCGCATCAAGAGTCTTGTAAGTCGGTGTGGCCACAGATCAATTGATAGTTTGCATGTGACGTCACAGCCCCCATACTGGGGTCATTAACCATTAGAGAAGATGAGCGGGTATGATTTCTAAATTGCATAAAAGCAATGTTTATAATTTAAAATACATATGAAATTTAGATTAAAAATCACAAATTCAAAAAAAATCAAATTAATTATATATAATATAAAAAGACAATCCTAATGAAATCAGTTTTTGGTTTCTACTACAACTGGCTTCAACAGTTTCTCTATGGCAATATACTGAAACATAGCACCAGTATGGCCGCCAAGCACATCGTTGTAAGGTTCCTGCAAACCATCAATAGTGATGTGAGCGTATCGCAGTTGTCAGCAGTCCAATATATGCAGTCAAATCCATATTACTTTTACCAGACACTTTGAGTTTAGCGAAGCGAAATTAAGGTTATGTTGACTAATAACTTTCTATGTTTATTAACGCACTGCCTTCGAAACCCACCGTTCGTGAGAACCTAAGGTTTAGGTGGCTGCATAAACATAGGCGCTCCTGTTGGAAAGTAGGTAGACCATAGACCATGGACTTATAATAGTAACTTGATACACTACTCTGGAGCGATGCTAATTCCTGTACTGTGTGAACGCTTGTGGGCTTACCCTGGTATTACTACTCCACGTGGATTACGACTTACATAGGAATGTATACAAATTTGTAATGTGTGTAATTTGTGAGCAGACTTCTTTTGAAGCATGCATGAGACTAACTATGACGTAATTTGCGACGATTACCGTAGAAAAAATAGGGGTCAATAGTTGTACGTAGATTACTACAACACAGACGTGGCACCGACTTTATGTTCTACTGCTCTAGTCTAGATTCTGCAATCTAATTAATACAGGCTCATAAGGGATGATTCACAAACTTCCGTTGGTTACCTGGAACGGTGGGCGTGGCTATTAGGCTTGTGCACTCTACTCGGCGGAAGACAACATTCACGAATGTGCGTAAGAACGCCAGGAATCTGCTGATGTTCTTTGAATTACCGCGCATGAAGGGGGCGGTAGATAAGGATGTGATGTCTGTATGCGAATACTTACGTTAGGGCGTTAGAGTTATTGAAGGAAATTGACATTTAGTTGGCAGTAAGGGAATCACCTGTTTCCCTTTACACCAACGTTGGCAGTAAGGGAATCAACTGTTTTCCTTTACACCAACGTTGGCAGTAAGGGAATAAACTATTACACTTAACATCAACGTTGGCAGTAAGAGAATCAACTATTACACTTAACATCAACGTTGGCAGTGAGGGAATCAACTGTTTTCCTTTACACCAACGTTGGCAGTAAGGGAATCAACTGTTACCCTTTACACCAACGTTGGCAGTAAGGGAATCAACTATTACACTTAACATCAACGTTGGCAGTAAGGGAATCAACTGTTACCCTTTACACCAGCGTTGGCAGTAAGGGAATCAACTGTTTCCCTTAACACCAACGTTGGCAGTAAGGGAATAAACTTTTACCCTTTACACCAACGTTGGCAGTAAGGGAATCGACTATTTTCCTTTAAACCAACGTTGGCAGTAAGGGAATCAACTGTTTTCCTTTACACCAACGTTGGCAGTAAGGGAATCAACTGTTACCCTTTACACCAACGTTGGCAGTCAGGGAATCAATTGTTTTCCTTTACACCAACGTTGGCAGTAGGGGAATCAACTGTTTTCCTTTACACCAACGTTGGCAGTAAGGGAATCAACTGTTTTCCTTTACACCAACGTTGGCAGTAAGGGAATCAACTATTACACTTAACATCAACGTTAGCAGTGAGGGAATCAACTTTTACCCTTTACACCAACGTTGGCAGTAAGGGAATCGACTATTTCCCTTTACACCAACGTTGGCAGTGAGGGAATCAACTATTACACTTATTATCAACGTTGGCAGTAAGGGAATCAACTGTTTTTCTTTACACCAACGTTGGCAGTAAGGGAATCAACTATTACCCTTTACACCAAAGAAAGCAGTAAGGGAATCAACTATAACCCTTTACATCAACGTTGGCAGAGAGGAATCAACTGTTTCCCTTTACACCAACGTTGGCAGTCAGGGAATCAACTATTACCCTTTACATCAACGTTGGCAGTAAGGGAATCAACTGTTACCCTTAACACCAACGTTGGCAAAAAGGGAATCAACTGTTTCCCTTTACACCAACGTTGGCAGTAAGGGAATCAATTATTACACTTAACATCAACGTTGGCAGTAAGGGAATCAACTGTTACACTTAACACCAACGTTGGCAGTAAGGGAATCAACTATTACACTTAACATCAACGTTGGCAGTGAGGGAATCAACTGTTTTCCTTTACACCAACGTTGGCAGTAAGGGAATCAACTGTTACCCTTTACACCAACGTTGGCAGTAAGGGAATCAACTATTACACTTAACATCAACGTTGGCAGTAAGGGAATCAACTGTTACCCTTTACACCAGCGTTGGCAGTAAGGGAATCAACTGTTTCCCTTTACACCAACGTTGGCAGTAAGGGAATCAACTTTTACCCTTTACACCAACGTTGGCAGTAAGGGAATCGACTATTTCCCTTTACACCAACGTTGGCAGTGAGGGAATTAACTATTACACTTAACATCAACGTTGGCAGTAAGGGAATCAACTAATTTTCTTTACACCAACGTTGGCAGTAAGGGAATCAACTATTACCCTTTACACCAAAGTTAGCAGTGAGGGAATCAACTATAACCCTTTACATCAACGTTGGCAGAGAGGAATCAACTGTTTCCCTTTACACCAACGTTGGCAGTCAGGGAATCACCTATTACCTTTACATCAACGTTGGCAGTAAGGGAATCAACTGTTACCCTTAACACCAACGTTGGCAGTAAGGGAATCAACTGTTTCCCTTTACACCAACGTTGGCAGTAAGGGAATCAATTATTACACTTAACATCAACGTTGGCAGTAAGGGTCCAGTGGTGAGCATCCCTGCTTCCATTGCAGAAGGTCCTGGGTTCAAATCCCGGTTCAGGCAGAAGTTTTTTTAACTTCTAATGTGGATTCAATTCCATTACTTCTTGGCTTAAGAATAAGTAAACGGCGACTTTGGAGCCGTCCTAGCAACGAAGCACTCAATAAATTCAAAGTTGTTCTGAATCGGCCTTGTTGATTCTGACATTTGTCTGCAGGTGTTCGCACTGTCCAATCACTGATTCATTTGTTTCGTATTTGAAATATCGATCTTTGATTGGTTATCGCTCACTCGTCGATGGTGTTCGAAGCCTACAGGGTTGGTTAAGTCACTTTAAATTAAAGTCCCCCACTGCAAATCAGTTTAGTTACTGAGTGGGTAGACTCTAAATGTGAATTTATGTTATTTATTTATTTTTACCCTTTACACCAACGTTGGCAGTAAGGGAATCAACTATTACCCTTTACATCAACGTTGGCAGTAAGGAAATCAACTGTTACCCTTAACACCAATTTTGGCAGTAAGGGAATCAACTATTACCCTTTACATCAACGTTGGCAGTAAGGGAATCAACTATTTCCCTTTACACCAACGTTGGCAGTAAGGGAATTAACAATTTCCCTTTACATCAACGTTGGCAGTAAGGGAATCAACTTTTTCACTTTACACCTAAGTTGGCAGTAAAGGAATCAACTATTCCCCTTTACACCAACGTTGGCAGTAAGGGAATCAACTATTACCCTTTACATCAACGTTGGCAGTAAGGAAATCAACTGTTACCCTTAACACCAATTTTGGCAGTAAGGCAATCAACTGTTTCCCTTTACACCAACGTTGGCAGTAAGGGAATCAACTATTTCCCTTTACCCCAACGTTGGGAGTAAGGGAGTCAACTATTGCCTTTTACACCAACGTTGGCAGTAAGGGAATCAACTATTTCCCTTTACACCAACGTTGGCAGTAAGGGAATTAACTGTAACCCTTTACACTAACGTAAGCAGTAAGGGAATCAACTATTTGCCTTTAAATCAACGTTGGCAGTAAGGGAATCAACTATTTCCCTTGGCACCAACGTTAGCAGTACGGGAATCAACTGTTACCCTTTACACCAACGTTGGCAGTAAGGGAATAGGCAATTAGGGACCGCTCCCTTAGTTAGGTTTGATGAGTAAAAATACTGTATTGATACTTTCTGTCCGTTAGATAAATTGGCTGGGTAAACATTTCCATTAATATCGTATGATAGGCCTAGTCATTGTCAGCTAATTCATAATATAAGATCACATTTGGTACGATTGGCAGGGCGGTAACACAGTTTATCATAGATTAAACTAAGTAGTAAGAAATTCTGCAGGTAACAATGTCTTTCTGTACGTTCGTTTCATGTAGTTCCGTTTGTTTGATTATAAATACAGTGGATTTATTTATCTTGCATCTGTCAGATTTGGGTTTCATGAAAAGCGATGAGATTATTTTTTATCGAGTCAATGAACTAACGATGATAAGAACTGCAAACCTCCACTTTGCCACTCACGCAGTATTGAAAAAGGTTTGACTTGACGGACCTCAAAATGGTTTGAAAACAATTTTTAGTTATTAAGTAAGCGTAGCGGGCATATCATTCTACTTCTATGGCACTCGTTCTGTTTGTTTTCTTTCTGTTTTGCGATAGCGGACTAACGGAGAGTCCGATAAAGTTGAAATGTGGAACATCAATTTGAATTGAACACCATTAGTTTTGTTGCAAAATCGTTCGAAAAGTTACAGTTACAATACAATTCTTGAAACATATTCTTCTAAAACGAAATGGCGGCAAAATATGAGATAACCTGTTTAATAAAGATTGTGATTTAATAACGACTGTTGTTTAATAAAGATTGTGATTGTAGTGACAAACAACAACTGGAGCTTAATCAACTTTCCCTAAGATAAGAAGTAATGAAATTGAATCTTATTAAAAGTAAAACACTTCTGCTTGAACCGGGATTTGAACCCAGGACATTATGCACTGGATGCAGGGATGCTAACCACTGGTATCGCGATAGCGGTTGAACGGAGAGTCCGATAAAGTTGAAATTGAAACATCCACAAGCCTCGATGTGGATTGAATGTAATGGTTTTGTGGTGAAATCGTTTCTAAAGTTAAAAAGTAATACCATTATATTTTTATGAAACAAAATGGTGGCAAAATGTGAGAAAGCCATATTTTTAACGATTTTTCCCGTCACGAATATGTTCATTTTATGGCGATCTGATAAGTACTGGCTAAGGGTACGTTCCGTAAACTGTTGAATATGCCTTTAGCGTGCTTTGTCCATTCCGTAAATGGCTTAATATGCTTGAAACGCCTGCGACTAGCGTTCCGTAAATAGCATACCAAGTGTTTTGAGCACACTTGAGACGCCCGAGGATTTCGTTCAAGCATCTCGAGCATATTATCAAAAAGGCGGCAAACTACAAATTACATTAGTGGAATCCTGTGTCCCCGCTCTCCTACACAGAAATATGTGTTACAGAAGAAGTAGGAAGTAGATAAGACGTTGTACACACATTTTATAATCTTGACACTAGCACTATTGTTTAGTTTAGGGCATGTCTATACCGGTCTTTTATAGGTTAGGGCCGCCAAGGGACCTACGAAGGCTAACGCTTACAGGCCTAAACCGTAAAACTTTCTGAATCTGACGAAATAATTTCATTTACCAACGCCACTAGAACCTTAATCCTATCAACTGCCATTATTTAATTTGAAGTAACCGCCACCAACAACTACCTTCGTGATTTACCGTTCCGAAAATATTGGTGCTCAAGATGCTGGAATGAGTGACGTCATCCAAGTGTCTTGAGCATTTTCAGCTATTTACGGAACGTACCCTAAGTTACACAAAGTTACTCGAATTTTTTTTTCTGAAACACAGTAGCGGCAAAATGAGAGGTGGCTTCATAATAGAACATTTTTGTCCGGTCACGAAAACATTAATTTAAAGACGATTGATACAAATAAGAACCAGAAATTACATTTGAATTACTGTCAATCAGTGTTAGTAACGGTGGCGGACCGTATAGAAAACACCAACAAAAATCTTACCAAAGCACATTGCACGACATTCAACAATGACGGGAAGTATAAAAGCTATGGAAATTAGAAACATTTTTGCAATGCGCATTCTTGTATTGTTCTAATTGTTGTTTATACGCTTTTATCTTTATCTCAGTGAACAATGACGAAAGCTTTGACACCTTTTCTCCAGAAACTTTGTAGACAGACATGTGTGCGCACGCTTATCAACGCGTCACACAGAGCGTTTTCCTAGTGTACTAAAACCACAATGAAACAAAACGTGACGTAAACAATAACTTATTTTTGTGTTTTAGATGTTATTCTGTAATCAAAATTTTGAAAAACCTTCATAAGTTTAAACCTTATAGTACGTTTACAGCTACGCGTTGCGAGCGAAGCGAAGGCGCGAGCTCCAATCAGTGGCCGAGTTTGCGTGCAACTATTAACTTCTTTGCGTGAAACTCGGCCGCTGATTGGAGCTCGCGCCCTCGCTTCGCTCGCAACGCGTAGCTGTAAACGTACCATTATCTTTAAACGTTTCGTCCTTATTTTTTCCCGACCGTTTTTTTATTAACAACAAAAAACAAAAACAACAGCAACAACAACAATAACCCAGTCAATCTGTTGTCCTGCCATTGAGGTTTATTCGTTCTGACAAGTTGACGAGAGCTGTTTTATATAGACAAGCAAGAATGTCTTCACACTTTGCCGTCTAGACCTACATAATCAAATAGATCCAGGACTAGTTCGGTGTTGTTTGTCTATATTGTGCCCTGTTGTTGGCTGGGCCCTTGACCGTGGCAAACCTAGGCCTCCCATGACCCAAGAAAGTATATTACAAAATTACGTTAGTTGCAATTCTAGAATATGGGATGGAGTGGAGATAAACCTATTATACCAAATTACCAAGGCCTACCCTAGGTCTATGTAGCTGCATGTTTCTGCTAACTGTCTAGGTCCCACTATGCGCTGCGCAATTACTCCGCTAGGAGTTAATCCAGTAGACCTTGTCTAGGTCCTAGCTAGGTGATTTTACCGAGTAGGTCTCTAATAGAGCGATTGAAACGTGTATCGTGTGTTGTGTTGCGCACCTAAATTCTCATTGATTAAAGTTGCGAGAAGATAACAGAGTGTTATCTGAGGTACTTCCACTAGAGTAGTTAAAGGAGAGAACTTCTCTACCGGCTCTTCTCCGTCATGTCTTTCAAACAATGATAGTTTCAATACTATTGCAACAGGTGGTAGCACCCAACCGAAAACATTTTGAAAATGTTTTCAGAAAATATTTCCCGTGTCGCGACAACTTTAGCTTGGGCCACCGATAGTCTGTAGTCTGAAAATTATAATGATAAGAAGCACAATACTTTAAAAAGTTAAAAAAGTTGTTTCCAAACTTCAAATATAATATAAAATGTCGTAAATGTAACATAAGTATTGAAGAAACACTGGGAAGACGTACGAATGTTTACTGGTTTTTAGTAAAATAAATTCCCAGCATTTACTAATGAATGAGAATATTGTGGTTGACTGAAGAAACCATCGTTACTAGAATTTTGAAAATGCGAAGGAAACAAGTTGAATTTTGAAAATTAGCACATTGACTTCTAAAAGTACCAACATTATATTAATCTTTATTTTTAAGCCACCGGTACCGGCAATATTGGTACTTTAATTCACGACCACGTCGAACTAAGTTTTATGAAAATAATTAATTGTGATCAACAATTTCTATAGCGGTTCGAGATCAAAATGTGTTTACAGTCTGAAGTGTATTCATTTGCGTTATCTCTGACGGTGTTTTTTTAATAATTATTTTAATCGACTGGTACAAATACACTCGTAAACCGGTAGATTAAAACAATAAACAAAACACAAAAAAACAAATGCAACTTAATATACTTTAGACTGTAGACCAATGTTTTTGAACCGCATTATAAATTGTTTAACCATTTCGTATTTTTTTACAAAAGTTAGCTCGAAGTGAAGTGAATTGAAGAATCAATATTGTGGCGTAAAAATTAGTACTTGTTCTTTATTTCATTTTTACCTTGTTTTATTTTATTGCGTGATTTATGGATACTTTACAGTGACATCTTGTGTTTGCTCACAGCCGTTGTCACTGTAAAGTATGCGCTGTGATCGGTTATTTCGTCAGTCTTGTTCGGTTATAATTTCCTGTTGCGCGGCAACTTGCTGACTGCTCGGTTCAGGACGGGGCTGGTTCGTTGACTTCGTCAGTGAGCCCTGGTCCCACTCTTTCGTGATTGTCACGGGAGGGGGACGAACCGAGTAGTTTGGTTGGTAATTTATGACTGGGGACAGCCAGTGTTAGGCAGAGAGGGGGTGACTGGGGTATGACGTAGGAAAGTCTAGGTGCGGGGGTTCACGTGGGTAATTCGGGGCATTCGACTGGGGACCGGAACGATCGGGGGACCAACACCAAGGTAGACCGGGAGAAGATCCAACAGTGAGAAAGAGGGAACAAGACCAAGTGGACACGAAGGCCGCCAATCGAGACAACACCCACGCGGCCAGGACGGACACGGAGACTGGGATCGGACACCGGGAAACCAAGGTAGAGGCACTCCGACGGAACTACTAAATTTAGCTGTACAGGGAAACCCGTAGATAGATTCGCCACTACTCAGCCACGGTTAGGATAAATGTCAATCTAATAAATTACGGTTCCTTTATTGTTTGAATCAAAGACTTATCATTCCTATGCTGTTTGAACTGGTACGTCCCGATCCCTTAGTAGTGAGAACCATCCCTAGAGTTACGCCCCAGTACATCTACGGGACCGTCGACTTCGGAGTCCGTGGGTTTGAGGCCGAGCCGGCGGAATTGGGTTGGAGACACGGTAGGTTCCCGCTATCTAACAATATTAATCAAGCTTAAGAACTCCTGCGTTAATATTGAACACCCAATCATCTGTATCTGCTTTACTTTGTCTTGTTGCCTTAGGATGAAAATCACATACATGCTAATTTCCATATTAAAAATTTGTGTTGGGCAACTAGCCCAAATTCTATGATTTCGTTAATTTTTTTCTTTCTCTTTGGGCAGAAATTTTTGTTCAATTATGAATCATTATTTTTCATGGATGGGAATACGTTTGATTTTTTTTAATTTCTGACCTGAATACCCCTTCAACTATGTAAAAATATAGTATACATTATTTCGTATTTTTTCTTCTGTTGTAAACACGGTACATCTACTCCCCCCCCCACCCCCCCTCCTCATCCACCACTAATTGTACCATATTCCAAGCCACAACCCCGAGAGGCATTCTTATAAACTCTATGAAAAACTTTGCAACTAAAATTATTTCTCCCTGAGGTATACTTAAGAAAAATGCTTTTGGGGAAAGTGACAGTGAAGTAACTTCTTATCTCACCCTTCTTTCGAACGAGCAAATAAATCATCTTGTAGTTAGATTGTTTTCGAGTTGTTTTTGTATGACACGTCAACCTCATAAAGTATTCTACGCACACAACGGGCGTAGGAGTATTTCCATTAATATTTGCAAGGCTAATTCCATATTGTGACATCATGTTGTGTATTCCTTCATAAATCACGAGGTTGATATTATAGCTAGGGAATTATTTAGTGTCTACGTTTACAAAACGAATCCTTAAAGTGCAATTCCAGTAGAGCGTAAGAAGCGACGCGTTAGGTGCGTTGCGGGAGCGTTCCCCCACCTGATTGGCCGATACGCCTCAACGCGTCAAAAGTACAAAGGTGACAGCAGCTGTGTGTTCAGCCACCTTGCGGGACACCCGATTTAAAACTGTTAAAATTGCTTTGAAATGATATTGAAAATTTCCAAAAATAAAATAAAAATCTGTTATCCTATAGAAAATTGAATGCTCATATGGTGAGACAACAACATTTATATTTTAAGCATACATACGTATCAATTTTATGAGACTATCGACTTTCAGCTAACATTTTTAGTATAAAATAAAAAAATTATAATTCATATGAAGAGTTTCTATCTTCTTGATCACATAACTTATTTTCAGTGGGGGACTTAAAATTAAAGCGACTGAGCCAAATATGTAGGCTCCGAACACCATCGACGAGTGAGCGATAACCAACCAAAGATCGATATTTTAAATATGAAACGTGTGAATTAGTGATTGGACAGTGCGAACACACGCAGACAAATGTCAAAATCAACAAGGCTGATACAGAACATCTATGTGTTTAATGAGTGGTTCGTTGCTAGGACGGCTCCAAAGTCACTTTATTCCTATGACTAGAAGTGATGGAATTCTTGTCAATTTTGAAATTAACCCCCATTATAAGACCGACGGAACAAGAACTCGTCCCCTTATAACCAAGTGAATTGTGTTGAGTTTGAGTTGAGTTGAGACGCTACACCAGGTCCAAAGCCCTTAGAATAACAATAACCAACACTTGACATGGATTTGAGAACACACCTGATACCTGTGATGTCCGAAACGTTGCTTAAACTAATTAAAGCCGTGTTTTATTTAAAGTATCTAAACAGATAATTTAGAACCCTTCTGTGTCACAGTCCAAGATCTACAAATAGTTTTTACAAGTGCTAAAAGCAGAGAATGAGACCTAAATTTGTATTGGTCCTTGTTCAGGTTCCGGTCTTGAGAAAAGATTAATTATGGTTTTGTTTCCGGTTTCGGTTTTGAAAAAAATTTAATTTCCGGCTTTCGGTCACAACCGAAAAACAATAAACGTTCTGATTTCGGTTATGGTATTTCCATAACATATTAAATTTCGATTTTAATCAGTGGTATTGTATGGTCCCAATGTTTTCGAATATACATGTTTATTTTATATGGGCATCTAATGCACGTTTTTATGCTAGCTAGGATTTAAAAAGACATTGAGACCTAAAAGACCCGAAACGTAGAAAATAATATTTGTGTTGGTTTCGGTCCCGACAAGAAAATTTAAAAAAAATATAAAAAAAAAAATACAAAAACACACGGGTCTTTTAGGCTATTGGTTCCGGTTTTGGTTCCGGTCTCAGTCCCTGGTTTAAAGAGATTTCCTTACAAAATGTGTTAAGTGTTTTTGTACTATTGGTAACACTCCGCGAGGATCTGTTGTAAAGGAAATATCACCACGATGCAAGTTTATTTGCAATTTAGGTATTATGTAGATTCATTAAGCTGAATTTATTTAAGTTTTACGATTTCGGTTTGTAAAGATATTATTTTAGGTGAGAACACTATTAATAATTTAAAATTTAATTTGTTTAAAACAAATATGATACATATTTACCATATCACACCTCGCGATAAAATGTCCTTTTTTTCTTTGCATCCAGAGTGAAAGGTTGGTTGTAAGCTTCGTTATGAAGATATAGGACACTATTTGACATATTTAAAATACATAAAATTGGAATATTTGCAAAGCTTTTCTTGAAAGTTTCTAGCTTCGGAATTCACTTTTGCATTCGTTTCCTTGGATTGGTGTTTGTGGCACTTTATATTTTATATTTTCTACATTCTAACTCTTGACCTCAATACGAATAATCCTTTCAGAAGAAAAAGTTCGGAACAAAAAGAATGGAGGATTTAATATTCCATTATAAAACGATCAGCGTGGAAATCGTCCACGTTTTCCACGACAGCATTTTCCATGGATCTCTATTTTCATGAAGTGCGCGAAGAAAATTTCTTTTCGCTGGTGGTTGCTCTTTTATTTTAAACGTTTATGAAAACTTTAATATAACACTTGTTAACTTTTCTTTTCATTAGAAAACTTTTACAGGTATGAACGAAGACATAATGATATCTACTTAACCTGATTTCGTTATTAAGATGATTATTATCTCAAGATAATTGTATCTCAAGATGTGATATAGTATTGACATCTAAGAAGCCACATTATGTATACTTCAAACTAGATTTACAACGAGTTATCTTGGTCAAAACGTTTATAAATTAATGGTATACTCTTTCCAGATGGTAAAATGATAATTCTTTGATTGAAATGTTTCCCTAAAGAAATAATAATGTACATAATAATAAAAGCATTAAATAATAAATAATATACAATCCAAAATCTCAGTATCGGGGCCATATGTGCAATAAAGTGCAATCTGCTATCAAGATATGCGTATAATTGTACTCTTTGCAATGTTTTAACACCAGTATAACCAACTGTATTTTAAGCGTTAGTCTATTATACCCCTGTCAATACGTTCCAGGTTCGAATCTTGGCTTGGCCATGGATGTCGTGGATTTTTAATGATCATAAATAAATAAAAATAAATAAATTCACATTTAGAGTCTACCCACTCAGTAACTAAACTGATTTGCAGTGGGGGACTTTAATTGAAAGTGACTAAACCAACCCTGTAGGCTTCGAACACCATCGACGAGTGAGCGATAACCAATCAAAGATTGATATTTCAAATACGAAACATATGAATCAGTGATATATAACCATCCGCTGTTCATTTCGATTATCATGGTAAATATGGTCATTATTAAATAAATAAATATATCAATTCGGATCTATCTTCCTTTGCAAAGTGGTTTATAAAAATGATTTCCCACTATGTTAACAATGTGTTGCATTACATCAACTTACATAAGAGAACGAAGGGTATTCATAGCACAAATATTTAGTTAGTAGATTTGCATCTAAATGTGCCACGGTGTACTTGAGAAGTTGCACTTCTAAAATAGGACACAAATAAATGTTTTACCTAGATTAAAGACAATCTAATCTATTGCGTAGAAACATAAGATAAATTAAAACGATATTGGAGTGTTAACATACCTTACGTAACGTGTTGACAGAAGGTAAATAAATGTAACTGCGATGTAAAATAGCTTTTAAGATAAATGAAAATATAAAACACTCATGCATACGCAATCTTCAATCTTTAGCCACTTCAGTAAAGAAGACTTTGAGACAGTGATTGCATAACTTATGCACTAATCACAATCCTAGAATTAATAAATGAACCATATTATGAATTTGATATCCAAAAATGGTTTATTTCATTTACAGTTTGGTCTTTAAATATATTAGCTTGAATAATATGACGGCCAATTTTTCACAATAAAATAAATAAATACATAAATTCACATTTAGATTGTCCTAAGAGACAACCCACTCAGTAACTAAACTGATTTGCAGTGGGGTACTTTGATTTAAAGTGACTAAACCAACCCTGTAGGCTTCGAACACCATCGACGAGTGAGCGATAACCAATCAAAGATCGATATTTCAAATAGGAAACATATGAATCAGTGATTGGACAGTGCGAACACCTGCGGACAAATGCCAGAATCAACAAGGCCGATTCAGAACAACTTTGAATTTATTGAGTGCTTCGTTGCTAGGACGGCTCCAAAGTCACCGTTTACATATTCCTAAGCCAAGAAGTAATGGAATTGAATCCACATTAGAAGTTAAAAAAACTTCTGCCTAAACCGGGATTTGAACCCAGGACCTTCTGCATTGGAAGCAGAGATGCTAACCAATGGACCAACGAGCCACCTAAATAAGTTTACACAGTATTTTCAAAATGGTAAAAAAGTTTTGAAATCAAATATCTAAACAGAGCGTGAAACAAAACCCACTGTTTTATGAGGAAATTGAAATGGCGCATTGTTATGTTTTGGCACACAAGCTAGATAGCGTTACATTCATTTGTAAACATGCTCTCTAGAAACACTAGACGGTGAAGTTTCCAAATGAAATAAGGAAGAAATAATGGGGGACCGTATGACAGCAGAGCTGCCAACGTACCTGTTCACACAAATGTCAGTATACCCCTCACTTGACGCATACAATTATAATGTCGTGTAAATACAGATGGCTGTGGGACGGTTTAACCTTACCCGCGCGCGAAGGGTGTGGTAGACTGTGTTATTCCGTCAACCATTGTACTAGGTGTCACTTGTTTTTTGAATTCTTCAGCTGATTGTTATTTTAATAACATAACGCTTAGTGAGAATAAGGTTTTAAGTGCTGTAGTATGTCTATATTCAAAATTACTGTAAATAATATATAAGAAATGTAACATTTGGAGCACTTAACTGAAGTTGAGACTGAACGTCATCGCTCACAGCGCACTTTACCTGTCATACGGTCTTTGTAACTTGTAATTTAGCATTGTTTAGTCAATAAAAGCTATATGCATATAAAATCATTTCAATCAGCGGTAAAACTATCCTTATAAAGGGCTTGGGATAGCTTGATGACATGAAACAACATGATAAGAAAGTGTTGAATGAGAAAGATCAATCACCTGTCTGAAGGCACTGATGTGATATTTAAACTAACACACCTTATCTTTTAGATAACAACAATGTTCTACTTTTTTTTGTGCCTCGGTTGCGATATGCTTAACTCATGAACTAAAATAGATTTATTCTCTAAAAATTTCCTTAACTCGAAAATTCTCTTGAATTTTAAACCTTTCGTTATCAAACAAACATCTCGAAATTACGAAGAAAACACGCTTTCATTCAATGATTGTATTCATTTTACTTCAGTTTGATTCCCGCCAGGAACAAATCACCGGTTCATCTTAGAGTACAGTCCTAGTACATATTTAAAAACAGTCCTAGTGTATCTTAGAGTACAGTCCTAGTACATATTTGAGTACAGTCCTAGTGTATCTTAGAGTACAGTCCTAGTACATATTTGAGTACAGTCCTAATGAAGTGAAAACATAACGTACAATGAGTTTTCACTTGTCTTCGCGCTACTCTAAATTTACAGTAGATAATATAACCTATTGTTATTATAACAAAGTGTGTAGAACGATTTGTAAAATGTTGTTAGGTATCAATGTTGATTAGTAAAATGTTTTGAATATCTTTATCCAAGGTCTACTGGATTTACTCCTAGCGGAGTAGCGCGCGCTACAAGCGATCTAGTGGACCTTGATCTTTATCTAACACCTTCATTTCTTTGCATTGTGATACCATTTCAATTCATAGCACGCACATTATAAAATAATATATTAAATCCGACCATTGCTTAAAATAAACGTTCCTACACAAGATGTAACCTCATCATGGTGGTGATCCAGAGAGTTATGCCGGCTAGTGTGTAGGATTCCACCCTAGCCGGACAGGTCGAGGTGGAGAAGCAAGAGGAAACGCAATCCCATTTTCCTCCCTTTTACGTCATACTTGTCCCTTTCCTCCAATCTCCCCGACGGCATATGAACCAGTAGTCGAGTACGTAGTTAAACATAATATAATAAATCAATATACCTTTTCATTTGGTTAGAGCAGATTGGAAGGTTCGAAAGCTTGTGTAACAGCTTTGTTCTCCTCGTCAACTGCTCGGCAGTCCAGGTTAGTGGAGAAACCTATGGTCAAAGTTACACCGTCCTTTGGGATGGGACGTAAAGCCGATGGTCTTCTTGGTACTTTTCGACAGGAGTAGGCTACGTGCCGGTACCAGGCTTCCCCTCCACCCTTCCTCATTATCATTCATCAATCATCTTTCATCAGGCTAAAGAGGGCATTGTTCCCTACACTGCCTTAATTACAATAAAGTAGAGTAATACCTTCTCATATGTTTTTACACCCAACAATTTGAAAAATTCTCATTTATTTGCGTTTAGTTTATAGTCTTGTTTCGTTCGTTAAAAATACAAATTACCTTTCAAAAAATATCAAATTTAGTTGGCATTCTACCCAAACGGAGTTTTGAGGGTTTAACCCCCTCTCGTCCCCGCGGTGAGTGAGTAGATAAGACTTGTGTTCCTCACACTATCAGATTGGATCAGTTTCGCAGTCATCAGTTGGGATAGTTGGGGTGGGCGAAGAAACTTACCCAAGTTCCAAACTCTAATCAAGAGTTTCAAATGAACCAGAACTCTCTTGACAACACAAGATAGTGGAACTCCGCATTCACTGGAACGTAGCCCTGATAATACGGTTGGTGATGATAAGAACAAGAGAATTGTAAAGTTGAAGCTTTTTGTGTGAGATGTAAACCAAATGCGTTCCAACGTTCTCAGATATGTTACACAACTTGATTAAAAGTGTCTACAGTCTTGAGTTACACGGTTTATTTTAATTTATTTATTTTCATTTTTATTGTAATTAATGCCAGTGTAGGGCACAACGCCCTCTTTAGCCTGATGAGTGATGATTGGTGAATGACAATTAAGAAGGGAGGAGGGGAAGCCTGGTACCGGCACGTAGCCTTATCCTGTCGAAAAGTACCAAGAGGACCATCGCCTTTACGTCCCATCCGAAAGGACGGTGTAACTTTGACCAGTCATATAGGTTTCTCCACTAACCTGGACTGCCGAGCAGTTGACGAGAAGAACGAAGCTGTTACACAAGCTTTCGAACCCTCCAATCTGCTCTAACCAACGGTAACTAGTGTTTCGGAGGAGAGCGGTCACCCATTCACCTCTTGACCTAGCCCGAGGTTGCTCAACCTCGGTGTTCGTATGGGAACCGGCTAAGCGACCGCAGCTGAACCGTTGGCTCGCACGGTTTATATATTTTACTTTGTATATAAAACGCTACAGGTATATTGTGTTGTTTATTTGGTGTTCAAGATTTGTAAAGATAGGTTTATTCATGATTCCAATAAAGAAGGAATTCTTGAAATTACTCTACATATGTAAACAGTTGAATATTAAATTATGTATTTACTGTTTTATATTCAAAGGTTGTTGGTTTAAGGTTTATTCTTGCTTCCAATATATAGTATTATATAAAATATAAAAGAGATTCTAGATTGGACTCTAAATAGGTCAAAACAATAATATTTGAATATTGATTTATCACAAAATTTGCATATGCGTGTTTCTGCACGGCGAGTATTTTCAGCACTGTAATACTTTTAGCGTGTTCTGTGTCGTGTGGTTATCTCAAACGGCTGATCAATCTGACTATCAGGTATATAAAACTTCGATGTCAAATTCATTGCTAATTAATTATTAGAATTTAGAAGTGAGTCTACCTATTGAATTAAAATATCTTACCTTAGTATTAATTGTCCTACGAGAATGCTTGGAAGTGATGCTGAATATACGCTGGTCTTATGCTATGAATAATAATAAATAATTTTTCGTATGAATACCCGTTATAGGGAGCACACCAGTTTTACATGATGTGCCCTATTCTGGTGAGTAACTAGGTTATTAGAGTGTATGGATATTTGGGAAGGAATGTCCGAGGGCTGCTAGTAGGACTCAATCCCAGCATTTGCCTTTACGACTGAGGAAAACCTTGGAAAACCCTTTAATCAGGACTGCCGGTGGCCGGAATCGAACCGGCGACCTCCCGGAATGAAGTCTCTCGTCTTACCGCTGAACCACCTCTATCGGTTACTACGAATGGGAATATGACCTATAATGAGAAGCTTATAAACTCATGTGAGACGGTGTTTATTTATCATTGTATATTATATAAGTGGTTTCTTAGGCTTTCAGGGTCGCTATTGGATGAAGATGAGCGTTCTTCGGTGATTTATCCTTTGTTATGAGTTGATGGTTATTATAAGAACCTATCGTCTCGACGTTTCGAAAAGCTATCGCTTATGTAACATTTATATGTGTGTAATATTCTTCTGTTATGTGAATTAAGGACGTTTCAAAGAGGCGTCTGTCATACATAATTAGCGGATAACGGTTGGAATTCTGTTTGAATCACCTCGTTATTATTAATACCCAAAGATCTAAATGTTCTGTAATATTGAACACATAAAGATGGATATAAATTAAGGTAAGGCCTGTGTATCCTTAAGAAGACAGCCAACGGTTAGCCGCGGTCGCTTACCCGGTTCCCATACGAGTACTGAAGTTAAGCAATCTCGGTCTACGTTAGCAGGTGGATGGGTGACTACTCTCCTCTGAAACACTAGCCACCGTTGGTTAGAGCAGATAAGAGGGTTCGAAAGCTTGTAAAAAAGCTTTGTTCTTCTCGTCAACTGCTCGGCAATCCAGGTTAGTGGAGGAACCTATATGCTTGGTCAATGTTACACCATCCTTTCGGATGGGACGTAAAGCCGATGGTCCCCTTGGTACTTTTCGACAGGAGTAGGCTACGTGCCGGTACCAGGCTTCCCCTCCTCCCTTCCTCATTATCATTCATCACTCATCAGGCTAAAGAGGGCATTGTGCCATACACTGGCCTTAATTACAATTAAGTAAGTAAATAAGTAAGTAAAGAAGACAACGTACAAACAAATTCAAATGTTCACTTTTAAATACAGACAAAACATTTTTGCTTGCACGTTACATTTCTTATAGAGTCTTCTAGGTTTAGAATTCCTACTGATCATTAAAAACGCAAATAAACTAATTGAGTTCTGTGGAGATTCGTTCCGCTTTAATTTGATCAAACTTAAAGAAGATGTATCAACGATATTTATCCTATTTCGTAAATATCACCGGAAGTCAGCTGATATCAGATACGGCGGACGAAATAACGGAGAAAAGTTTTTTAAACGGAATATTGCTCACATTTTTTTGTAGCCTAGTCGATAATTTTATAAAAAAAAAATTGCTTTTGACAGTTTCGTTTTTTTAAATTCAATATAGTATCTCTTGCATTTTATAAAATGGAATTTGCAGAGATTCTTGTAAAAGCTTTTTGCTCCAAACTTTTTTTCTAGCCAGTAAAAAACGAATACTCCCATTCTCATAAATAACTGGGCGAGAGAAATACAATATAGGCTGTTAAAATTAGCACTGTTAAAAGATGCATCCGACACAATACGCGTATATGTATAATGGAAAAGTTTTAACTGTTTATTTTTCACAGAACTTTACTATAACCTAACATGCATTACTACATATTCGTCAAGTTAATAGGAATTATTATATATGTGTTACCAGGTTTTGGAACTCAAAGGCTACATATTACATTTCTACTATCGTTATTAATTGAGACACAATTATGAAACATATATTTGAAATCAACTCTCTGAACAAGGCTTAATTTAGTTCTAATTCCAATATATAATTCTTTTCATTACGATTTGTCAAAATTAAAGTATCTAGTACAGTTAGAAGGCTGATCCAGCCACATTTTTAATTTTTCTTAAGTATTAGCACGAAGGAATTTGTGCTAAGTAAACATTAAAATGGTGTATAATGCATGTTCAAACATAAAACAATAACACATTTGGGGAAGGTTTACCATCGTTTTTTTTTTCACTTTTTGCATTCTTTACCGAAAATTACTAGATCGCTTCAAGACGAAAGTGTGAAGGTTCAACTATTGTGCCTTCATTTACACACCCTTCTTTGTTTGATGAAATCTGAAAAAACTTCACTATTTGGTAAAGAGCCTATATATTTTTCATAAATCGGACAAGCTGTCGGACGAAAACATTCGTATACGAAGAGTGTTGACGAAATAGTTTTATACACAACTTGAGAGCATAAACACATGCGTGTAGAAGAAGAATAAGATCATGAACCTTGACTCATCTATCTTTCAGCGAGCAACTAGCTTTCGAAAATATGGGGCGTAAAACCTCAAATATCATCAGCAATAGTTTTCCAATGTCCATCACGTGAATTCCAAAATAACATTGAGGTGATGAATTATCTAAAATGTGTATTTATTTGATTTTTGAACATTGAATACTATCCCTTCACAACTCTCGTTTTAAGGATATCTTAGAACTAAGCTGCTGTAAAAGCCTTGAGAAACAATTCTGAAAGACAAAATGTCACACAGTTATTTACTTATTTATTTTATTGTAATTAAGGCCAGTGTAGGGCACAATTCCCTCTTTAGCCTGATGAGTGATGAGTGATGAATGATAATGAGGAAGGGAGGAGGGGTAGTTTGGTACCGGCACGAAGCCTACTTAGGGTGCCCAGACGTCCCGTTTTCAGCGGGACAGTACCGATTTTCAGCTGTGTGTCCCGTGTCCCACCACACTTCCCGGCGGGACGTACCTTTGTCCCGATTTTTTGAAAATGCAAAATTTCAGTTTTGAATTTTTATGTTTCGCGCTTACTTCCTTGTATTCCTTTCTTTATATCAATAAATGGACAGGTCCGTTGTCAGCCAGAGCACGCTGGCGCTCTCCTTCTGACATAATTGGAAATATTTGGAAGTGGCCATGTGTGTTTTCGGCGATGAGCAATATGTTGAGTGACGAAAAACGTCGTCTAGATCCTTCCACAATCAAAGCTATGATGATTCTGAAAACACACTTTAGTGAGGTGACATGTTTTGGATTTCATGACCTGCTGCTGAAAAATGCCAACCTACTGGACCTTATCCACGGCTCAAATAAGTATCAAAAGCGTAATACTAATGAGCAAGATGCGGTAAACCCAGTTGCGCCCACTGCCGGCACGTCAACGACTTGAAAGTTGCTTACGTGTCGTGCGTGATGGCTTCCTTATGGCGACATTCATATCAATCAATATTCAATATAATAAATAATAATAGTATAACATAGTGGAATAGTAGTAGACACACATATAACTGTTATTTTGCCCAACAATATAAAATATTCAAAACTGTAATAACATTTCTCTTTTCGACCCCCCCCCCGCTCCACCACCCCACCAATCCCAACATTCTAAAACACTTAAGTTTGAAATATTCGTAACCGTCCCGCTTTTTCGGATTGTAGATCTGGGCACCCTAAGCCTACTCCTATCGAAAAGTACCAAGAGGACCATCGGCTTTACGTCCCATCCGAAAGAACGGTGTAACTTTGATCACTCACATAGGTTCCTCCACTAATCTGGACTGCCGAGCAGTTGACGAGAAGAACGAAGCTGTTACACAAGCTTTCGAGACCCTCCAATCCGCTCAAACCAACGGTAACTATAGTGTTTCAGAGAAGAGTGGTCACCCATCCACCTCCTGACCTAGCCCGAGGTTGCTTAACTTCGGTCTTCGTATGGGAACCGGCTAAGCGACCGCGGCTAAACCGTTGGCTTCACACAGTTTGAATATTATTGGGTGTAGTTTTTAGAATATCCGATCAACATATCCGAGCTAGCTCTCTCTGTCTGTCCGTGACTTTTAATTAATCTACTAGCCACAGACCTGGCGCGCAAAGGTGGGACCTCAGTTCAGGGTGTGTTCCAGCTTCCAATGCTCCGTTTTAACGGAAGCATCACTAACAGATGCCCAAAGTTTCCAAAAGGCTAGAAGGCAGGAACAGGAAGGTACCAGACAGGTGGCGAAAGGGTTGACCTCAAAGCCCACGTACCAGCTTATACCAAAATAAACGATAATGTCTCGGCATTGAAGTCATGAATTTATAGAGCACTCAAAATAAACTAGATGCATTCTGGTGGTAAGAAAATAAACGTCTATTAAGAAGTGATTAAACTTTAAAGTTTCATTGTTGTTTTATTGTTATTATTCATCAATGGCGCTGAAAAGAGGTTGCTTAGCAGCGCTATCTATGTTAGGGCATATCTCAATGCTGAATTTTGACTCTAGTCGACTGGCCTAGTGGACTAATGAAACAAGTGACAATTAATTACAACAATCATTGATTGTTGTATTAGTGCACTAGGCTAGTCGACTAGCATCAAAATAGAGCATTGAGATACGCCCTTAGTTTGGAGTCCTCTATAATCTTAAAATAAGTATTGCTGTCGTTGTGTACGTATATGGATGTATGTATGTACACAGTGGCGTATCCAGGAATTTACAATGGGGGGGGGGTCGAACATCTGAAGCTGGTAGGGGTCTGGGAAGAAAGCCCCAGCTGCCGGAGTACCGATTTTTGTTTCAACAATGACGTTTGAACGCATGTAAACACGTTTCAGCTCAGACAATATCACAAAGTAGGTTACAGAATGTAAAAATGATCATAAACACAATTCAATACAGTTAATGTGATTTTATTATAGTTTATATTATCAATTATATACAAAAACAATGAGGTATCATTCTCCCTCCTGCTTTCCTTCCTTCTCTACGTTAATGTTTTGTGGCATGGGGGGTTAAACCCCATAACCCCACCCCCCCTTGGATACGCCACTGGATGTACATCACCTATACTTGGTGCCAACTTAACTAGCAGCCTGCCAATCACTAACCTGAAAGGGTTATACTAGCAGTATCCGTAGTGGTCAAGTTATTGTTCCATGGGGTTTGTAGCTGTCGGTACCGACTTAGAAGGTGAGTGCTTCTTGAATAATGGGGATGATTGACATCGATTATCTACTCAATATCATCGCCTTCTTTGAGGTTATTGATTGGCAGCGTGTTTCTTAGGTAGGAATAACCTATAGATAGGTATATTTCTCACTTCTTGATCGCGGAAGCCGTGGGTGGCCATGTCAGTTGGGTTGTGGAAGAGAATGATCAAATCGTAAGAGTATATAAAGTCGTCTGACAATAACTTCGGTAATGCTTTGGTCATCAATCAATGACGTGTTTACGGTCTCGGCCAACCTGAGCTGGTATTTGAATTAGCCACGGCCGCTGGTTGGCTGCCGCTCACCCACCCGTGACGGAAGCATTACCGAAGATATTGTACGACGACTTTATATATATATATTATATAGTAGCCCCAAAGTAAGTATTCGCATTCCGACCTCAGATCCTTGTCCACGACCCACTTCAACCGCGATTATGCCATGAAAATCAAAACATTCCACATATTCGTAAATGCAGTCTTCCGCTGAGTAAAGTATACACGCCTGTTTGGCCACGCCCACCGTTCCAGGTAACCAACGGAAGATCGTCAAGTATTCCTAATTGATCTGTTTCAATTAGATGGTAGAACTAAGAGAATTCGAAGATTAAGTTGGTACCTTTGGTCTCAGCTGTGTCGTAAGCAAGAGAATACTAAACGTTGGGGCATCTTCTCAAAGGAAGGATTCTGGCTGGTGAGGGAAGTGCAACCGGAGGGCTGCACGGAGCAACACAACCCTTGGGCCCATTCCCTTAATAGAAAACTTTCTAATCTAGTTATAAGCTTTTACCTTACACTCTTATCTCAAAAAGCTATTCCTACCAAAACACATCACTAAAACTAAACAACACTGTAGGCAAAATACAATTTATAATTCACAAGTTATGTGTGATTTACCCTAAAATAAAACACGTTTTTATTACAAAAATGTATTATAATCTTAAATTTATAGCAAAACCTCAATGTACAACTTATACCGTGTATCATACTGCAGACATTACTAACAACGTTAGTTGTGTCTGGTTCTAATATCACCGACAGCCTTTCATTCAACAATACCAGACAATGAAGAATTAACATTGGCTTCTAACGTTTTCAATGCTAAATGTGCTTGTAGGAATGTAAAGTAAAACAAGTTATTTTATAAGAGTTTGCAATTGGGTCTCAATTAGTGAACACAAAACCTCATAGTGACTAAGAAGTTTCGAGTAGAAACCGTGTTCTGAGTTCACGTTGTGAAACCTAGCATAAGAATTCTTCCCTAATTGGTTCTTTGTAGAACGAAATGCTTTCATGTCACAAGTTATATGGGCATTACACTTTGAACTCCTTCATTTATAAATAACTCTTGAAAATATTCAGTATAATTATACGACTATTTTAAGAAGACCAACTTTGTATAAGGATTAAATAGCAAATTAGTAGGAACAAATAAGAAATGTCATAACTTAATCGCAAAATTAAATCTTTTATTAATAATTGTTTACCCGCTTATTTACAGAAAGGGGATTATATCATTTATTATGCACCGCTTGGTTATGGCGTATCTATAGAATAAGAGACTCAAGCTTACAGGCTGATCATAAGTTTGATAGACACAAAATGGCACAACGATAAAAAGATTCTTCTGTATGGAGGGCCAAACCCTTACGCTAACCGAACTAAGAACCGGGTGGCGCTTGCCTTAATTGGCTGGTCCTAGCAGAAGGAAAACTGCTTGGTTAAACCCACCAAACCTAATAGGTTTGGAACTAGGCCTAAAGGTTCATTGATCGAAGGTGCATTTAGCGGTCTTACTAGCCTTATCCCCGGGTATTTGGCGCCCCCGGGGAGACACGCAAGCCTTGCTTCTGTAAAGCGCTCTGCAGAGGTTGACCAATATTTCGTCTTTACTCGTGGGATACAAAAATGAATACTCAAAACAAACCAATAACGCAGAAAGTGATAAAGGATAAGGAAAAGGACATGGAAAATGAAAGGACAATTGACTCTGATGATGAAGGAACGGATGACTCATCTTATTATGAGAGGAGTAATGCCAGCGATGCTTTCAAAAGGTCAACTATGACTCAGAGATCTGAGGAAAAGAAGCAGAGAGAAGAACAGCCACAGCAGGCTATGGAGAGCAAAGTAAAAAGGAAGCTGGATAACCAACAGGATCAGGCATTAGAAACAGGGGCAACTCTGGTTATTAAATTTAACAAAAGCGAAAAGCTACTCAGAGACTTTGTCGACAGGGTTGATCGGATCTCGCAGACAAATAAGAACGCTATATTTAACATGATTTACGGCATGCAAGCGATCGTACATGCCATTATTCTAGATAATGCGAGGCTGGAATCGGCACTAAGCGAGAGAAGACTGATGGGGGAGGAAACCGCCAAAGTTGTTAAGGAGCTAAAAGAGATCAAGAAAGATCTGATTGAAAAGGCAAATAAAGATGAGGAAAACAGAGAGTTGAATGAAACGCAAATGATAGCGGTCTTTCGGAAAATGAACGACATGTGTAAGACGCAGGATGATGACATGAAGAGTCTAATGGAAGATATAAGTGAAATCAAAAACCAGCAAGCTAAATGCATTAATAACGTTAAAACCCTCCAGGAAATAACCGGAGAAACGCATAAAAGCTATGCTAAGTCTATAAAATCAGGAAGTACCCAGCAGGTGGGATACGGAGAAAAAGCCAGGAGCCAGAAAACGAAGGTTATTCTGCTGAAAAGCGATGCAATAGAAACAACGGATCTATCTAGCAAGCAAATAAAAGATAAAATTGAGTCAGTACTGCTACCTGATATGCGACAGCTGAAAATTAAGCAGCTCCGAACCATAAGGGATAAGGGAGTACTCCAGGAATTGGATTCGGAAGCGGATGCTCAGACGCTAAGAGATAGTGAAAGGCTAAAGGATCTGGGATTCAAGATCAAGGAACCGAAAAGAGGGAATCCAAGGCTAAAAGTCTACGATGTGCACAATTCTACCTCTCATGAACAAGTGGTGGACGATATCTTTGATAAGAATATCGACGCAGAACAGAAAGACAAGAGGATCATAACATACTTATTTTCGACCTCAAACACAAGAAGGGAAGGTCATAGAAACGTAGTGTTTCAAACGGACCCAGCATTATTCCAGAAGATAATGCGCAGAGAACGACTATATGTTAAGTATACGTCACAAAGAGTGCTGGAATATCTGTCGGTTCCACGTTGCTTCAAGTGCCTGAGTTATGGCCATCCAAGCAAGGCCTGTAGTGCAAAGGAGCGAATATGTAGACACTGTGGTGAGAATGGCCACAATCACCAAGAATGCCCAGAAAAAGATAATAGCCCAGTATGTATAAACTGCTGGAATAAGAATCGAGACCTTACGCATTCATACAGAGACCACCAATGTCCGGAATACCAAAGAGAGAAGGAGGCGCTTATATCACGAATTAATTATGGCTAATAAAACCATAAAGAAAAGTTAAGAGATGATCATTATGCAAATTGATGCTCAAAGGTCGGTGGCGGTAATCGCGCACGCTAGAAACTATGCAGAGCTGAATAACATCGATGTCCTGTTGATACAGGAACCCTATAGTTATCGTAACAACGACAAAATCAAAGGCTTCGGAGTTGGTTACAAAATAGTGCAGAAAGCAGGAGAGCAATGCTGGGCGGCTATTGTAATCCGCAACAAAGACTACACAGTTACGCAAGTTAACTCTTTATGCTCGCTCTATGTGGCGGTGGCTATAATAGAAGGGACCTTTGGAGAAGTGATAGTCGCATCGGCATACTGTCCGCCAAAAAAGGAAATTAAGCCCCATATAGAGGAACTTGAGAGACTTGTAACCTTTGCAGGACAAAGAGACATGATACTAGGAGCCGACATAAACTCTGCCTCCCCTCTGTGGTTTGCGAAGCACCAAGATGAGCGAGGAGAAAGGGTTGAGCAAGCGCTCATGATAATGAGACTGGACGTCGTAAATACCAGCAGTCTGTTGTTCACTTCCAGTACCAAGAACGGCGAGTCAAATGTTGACGTCACAATAGTTAATTCGCAGTGTTATACAAAAATCGCGCAATGGGAAGTTAAGGAGGACGTCAGCACAAGCGACCACAGGGGAATAACATATCATTATGTTCAACAAGAAGTGACAGAAATGGTGACACAAAGGAGTATTTTCAATCTTAGAACAGCAGATTGGGAAGCTTTTGAGAGGATTCTCAAAACCAAATATGAAGTTTGGAAGAATGATGCACCCTTAAGTACGCCTGATGATAAAGAAAGAAGGCTGACGTGTGCAATAATAGACTCCTGTGAAAAAACCATGCGAAAGAAAATTAAAAAGTATGACAGTTCCTTGGTGGAACAAGCAGCTGGACAAATTAAGACAGAAAACCAGAAAAAGTCGGAAAGAACTACAGAAAGTCAAAAGAAAACAAAATGCATCACAAACAGAAGTGGATTATTTATATGAAAAAGAGAAGCAAAAACGGAAAGAATACATCAAAGCGATAAGAATAAGCAAGAGTGACTCTTAGAAAGAACTAGTCCATCAAACTGGAAACGAGGACCCGTGGGGACTAATCTATAAGATTACACGAGGAAAGCTCCGCCAAGATGAGGTGTATAACACCATGGAGAAAGCTGATGGTTCAGAAACTCAGACATGGAAGCAATCCATGGAGGCACTATAAGAAAAGATGATCCCGCAAGATAACATAGAAGAGGAACCTCCAGAACAAACCAAGATCAGAATGGATAACGATGCCTATACCGGAACAGGACGGGAGGAAGAAATCACGCAGCAAGAGATGGATCTTACACTGCGTAAAGCCAAAACTGGAAAGGCCCCCGGTGAAGAAGGCATTGAGGTGGAAACTATCAGGCATGCCTGGAAGGCTGTACCTCAAGCGTTCTTGGACCTATTTAACGATTGTCTGAGACAGGGAGTATTCCATAGGTCATGGATGCAAGAGGTAATTAAAATACTTAAAAAGAGCGACGAGAAACCGGCAAACAAGGTTGAATAATACAGGCCGATAGCCCTGCTCCCCATGATCGGGAAATGGTTTGAGAGGGTAATTGCGGCAAGGATACAGAAAACTTATGACGCAAGCCCTTTACAGGCTGAATACCAATTTGGTTTTAGACAAAACAAGTCAACGGAAGATGCGATAAACCTGTTAACAAGTACCATTCATCAAGCGAGCACAACATATGTTCTTTGTATCTTTATCGACATTGCTGTAGCATTCGACCACGTATGGTGGCCCAGTATTATGAGACGACTACGGATAATGGGATGCTCTCCGGAAATGTATGGTACTGCTCACAACTACTTCTTAGAGAGAGATGCCAAAATACTATCAGGAAACAATGCAGTCAACAGACCTTTGCAAAGAGGATGCCCACAAGAATCAATTCTGGGCCCTCTTGCGTGGAATATCGTCTTTGACGAATCCATGCAAGAGGAAACCATCGACGAGGACGTAGTCACCATTTGCTACGCGGATGATAAGGTAATAATAATTAAAGGCAACTCGAGACGGCAACTAGAGGAAAAAGCAAATTCGGTACTAAAGAAGTCCATGAAATGGAATGAACTTCACAAAATGTCGATATCTACAAGTAAAACTAAATGTATGGTGATGAAGGGCCATTTCTCGAAACATAGAAATCCTCTTATCAAGATCGGCGGAACATCACTAGGTTTTGTTAATAAATACAAATACTTAGGACTCATGATGGATGATAAGCTAACGTTCTTACCACATCTGCAATACCTACGAAGTAAGATCTTGAATACATTTGCCATGACAAAACGTCTTGCAAGAAAAAACTGGGGGTTAAACCATAGAACTATGGGAATACTGTACGACAGGGTAGCGGTGCCCATAATAACATACGGCGCCTCTGTCTGGATGACATCTATAAACAAGAGAAGAAATCAGCACATAATCTCGTCAATACAAAGGTCATTACTCCTACAACTCACTAGAGCTTGCAGGACTGTCTCTACTCCAGCGTTACAGGTGCTCGCAGGAAAACTACCGCTAGATCTAGAAATTACAAGATCAGGTTTCAGATACTTCGTAAAGAAAAATATCGTGAAAACCTGTGATAATATTTCAAGTAATACAACGAGACTGCTAAACAGAGAACGAAGAATATTCATAAGATGCGAGAATAGAAGAATATCTGATACATGTGAAGAGCAATGACAGGACTTGTGGGATCAAACGGAGAAAGGTAGAGTAACGCACAGTTTCATACCATCAACCATTGAACGAGCCACATGGATTGAATGGTTCCAACCAGGTCTGCAACTTACCTTCCTGCTAACAGGACACGGCCCTTTTCGAGCGAATCTAAGAAGACTTGGACTTAAACAATATGATGATTGCAGATGTGGAGACCGTGAAGACATTTGGCATGTACTGCAAGATTGTGAACTGTATTCGGACATAAGGAAAGAACATCTAAATGAAGAACGTCTCAAGGGGGCAAGGAGATTACAAGACTTTAGAGGGATGATCAATTGCAAAAATCACTACAGACAACTTGAGAAGTTCGCAATAGACGTGTTTAATCGCCAACAAGAAGAACTGGTAGAAGACAGGCTGGATGCGAGAGATGAAGTAGGAGGGTATATGCATGAGAGAAATCCAAAAAGAAGAGGGAAACAGCGAAATCAATCAGATGTGTACTCAGAAGAAGAAGAAGAGGAGGATTGGTGACACAAAATAGGAAGAATAGAAGAATCGAAGATTAGCAAGCGCCGTCCAAAACACCAAATCAGCAAAGAATATACAGCAACAATTGTGAAAGAAGTTGAAGAGGAACAGAGAAGACAATCTAAGATAACAACGTACAGAAGACATGAAACCAATATATTCCAGAACACACAGTCAGGGAGGAAGAAGATTGGGCGACAGTTAAGATTGAAGAAGAAACAGGAAAACATCAAGAAACAGAAGGCAGCGATAAGAAGAACAGAGAAGAGGAACAGAAGAAAAGTACGCCACGACCCGAAGAGGATTTCGGAAAGGGGCCAGTATTCTCCACAAACCAGGGCATGCAGTCAGGGAAGAAGCAGATGGGGCGACAGTCAAGATTGAAGAAGAAACAGTAAAACATCAAGAAACAGAAGACAGCAATAAGAAGAAAAGAATAAAGCCTACTCATCTAGTGCGTTCTTTAAACATTTCAAGGAAACTAATAGAACAAATAAAGAATGGATAACGGATGAGATACGTATATTAATAAAACGTAGAGATAGTTGTTTTCACAAATGGAAACAACTGTAAACTTCTAGGCCCGTTAAATGAAATATATAGATGTGAATGTAAACAATTTAGAAACGTGGTTAATAATGAGATTATAAAAACTTAAAACGAGTTTTATCAGCGTAAGTTTGCACATTATAAAAATGACATAAAAAAAACCTGACAGACTATTAATAACTTATTAGGGAAAAAGCCTAAAGATTCCGTTGATGAAATTGTTGATAAATACCTGGGCACCCACACACGCGGGAGGAAAATTCAGGTGGGTTTGTTAATAGTTTTGTGGATGGAGTTGAAAACATACAGCATTCTTGTAGTAAAAAGGTGTGTCCACAAACCGACGATAGGTCGCAAGTTCAATCTTTTTTTATGCCAAAAGTATCTGCGAGGGAGGTTGCGGGAATCATTAATGGAATGGAGCGCAAACAACCCGGTATCGATGGCATACGAGTTATTGACCTTCAAAATATATGTGAAGAGATAAGTCCCATTATTGCCAAAATTATAAATTTATCAGTTGAAGAAAGTATGGTACCACAGAAATTAAAAATATCTATTGTAAGGCCTTTATACAAGAAGGGTGATCATATGGATTCTGGGAATAATAGACCAATAGCTTTGTTACCAGTTATAGAAAAAAATCTAGAGCGATGTGTTTCAAATACCCTAACAAAATATTTATCAAGGTATAAAATTATAACACAACAACAATATGGATTTCAGGAAGGTAAAGGAACGTCAGATCTTTTATTGCAATTTTCAGACTTTGTTAATTCAAAATAAGACGACAACATGCATGTTGTGGCCATGTTCATTGACTTCAGCAAAGCATTTGACACCCTCAACCATAAAATACTTTTAAGGAACTTGGAACAAGTTGGAATTAGAGGTCAATTGCTAAAATGGTTTGAGAGTTATTTGAGTTAAAGAGAAGTTGCGGTCAAAATTGGAAGTTCATTAAGTAAAAAATTAGCGGTCAAATCCGGTGTGCCTCAAGGCTCAATATTGGGACCAATTCTATACCTTATTCATGTAAATAATATTGTAAAGTACATGCAGAAGTGTAAAATTTACTTATATGCTGATGATACCGCTCTATTTGCCGTTCATAAGAACTTAAACATTGCCAATCATTATTTACAAACTGACTTTCATAATTTACTATTGTGGGCCCACGATAACGGTCTGGTTATAAACGTAGAAAAAACTTAAATTGTGCATATATGTAACCCTTTAAACATTGATCGGTTAAGCACCGTGAGAATTATCTCTCATTCTTATGATTGCATGCATGGTGAAACTTGTAATTGTAATACTGTTATTGATTGCGTTGACAGCCACATGTATCTAGAATTAATAATTGATAATTGGTTTAATTGGGTTCCGCACATCAATAAATTATGTAATAAATTAAGATCATGTCTCAGTCAAATGTATTGTATAAAAACTTTGCTTCCTTCAGATACTCTTAAAACAGTTTACTTATCTCTAGCAGAATCAATATTAATGTACGGTATATTAGCATGGGGTAACGCGTCATTATCAAATCTAAGGCATATTACAGCTTTGCAAACATCAAATGGTCACGTTCTTTACCAAATCTCATAGAAATATTGACTGCGTTGAGTCCAGCGTTTATAAAAAAGGTGACGTTTTGCCTGTCCACATGCTATATAAGTATAGACTCGCTTTTCAGTTTTATTTTAAAAATGATTTCAAAATGATTCTTCAACATCCAATCACCACCCGTTCTCAAATATCACATTTATATAGGGTCCCTAAATATTTCAACAAACACGGCGCGAGAACGCTTAAAGTAATTATTCCACGTATTTTTAACGAGTTGCCACTTAGCCTAAAAGTATTAAATTCAATTAGCATAACTAAAAGAGGGCTGAAGGATTTTTATTTAAATAGTATTTAATCTCATATCAATTCTTTGTTTGTACGTTAGTTGTTGGGTTTTCATCGTTGTATTCATACATTTAATTTTGTCTTTATTAAAATCATGTGATTTCAAAGTAGTTGTCAAACACGCATATGTTTTACTGTCTTCTATCTTAATATTTTGTATATTTTGTATCGTAATCGTTCTCATTATTAGCTCTATGTTTTATTATATTCTACTGTCACTTTCATTTTGTTTCCATCTTACTGTGCACTGAATTGTTATTTATTTTGTGTAATCCACAGTTAAGCCTCATGGCTTTGTGGAACAAGTTGTTCTGTACTTTTCATTTTGTATTCTAATAATAAAAATCTGTAATAATAATAATTATTATTTATTTCAATTTGTAATGACATAATATATAACATAACATACAGTACAAGTCAGAACAAGATGATGGTAGTAAGGAGTAGGGCAAGCCCCATACTAAAAATTCAATTTACTATTATATTTATTGGGGTAAATATAACATTTTTCCCACAACACTTCTTAGATACCACATGAATGTGTCTTCCTACCATTTGCTTAAAACTATAATAATTACTAAATAATTTTTAGTAATCTAATGTTACGCAGTATCAATGAGTGGTGTGTTCAATGTACAGCAGATGATAAGGTGGGGGATAGATGAGGTTTGCACATATGTACAGATAATCAACAAACATTGTTTGTTGGGAGTGTGTGAGTGTGTGTGTGTGTGTGTTTACCAGTTTGGGTGTGTGAACGCGAATACGTGTGGGTGAGAATGTGATTGTAATCATGTATGCGTGTGATTATGAGTGAGAGTGCGTGAAAGTGTGGGTGTGTGTGTGTTTACCAGTTTGGGTGTGTGAAGGCGAATGTGTGTGGGTGAGAATGTGAGTGTAATCATGTATGCATGTGATTATGAGTGAGAGTGCGTGAAAGTGTGGGTGTGTGTGTGTGTGTGTTTACCAGTTTGGGTGTGTGAATGCGAATGCGTGTGGGTGAGAATGTGAGTGTAATCATGTATGCGTGTGATTATTAGTGAGAGTGCGTGAAAGTGTGTGTGTGTGTGTGTGTGTGTGTGTTTACCAGTTTTGGTGTGTGAATGCGAATGCGTGTGGGTGAGAATGTAAGTGTAATCATGTTTGCGTGTGATTATGAGTGAGAGTGCGTGAAAATAAGGGTGTATGTGTGTGTGTTTACCAGTTTGGGTGTGTGAATGCGAATGCGTGTGGGTGAGAATGTGAGTGTAATCATGTATGCGTGTGATTATGAGTGAGAGTGCGTGAAAATAAGGGTGTGTGTGTGTATGTGTTTACCAGTTTGGGTGTGTGAATGCGAATGCGTGTGGGTGAGAATGTAAGTGTAATCATGTTTGCGTGTGATTATGAGTGAGAGTGCGTGAAAATAAGGGTGTGTGTGTGTGTGTTTACCAGTTTGGGTGTGTGAATGCGAATGCGTGTGGGTGAGAATGTGAGTGTAATCATGTATGCGTGTGATTATGAGTGAGAGTGCGTGAAAGTGTGGGTGTGTGTGTTTACCAGTTTGGGGGTGTGAATGCGAATGCGTGTGGCTGAGAATGTGAGTGTAATCATGTATGCGTGTGATTATGAGTGAGAGTGCGTGAAAGTGTGGGTGTGTGTATTTACCAGTTTGGGGGTGTGAATGGGAATTCATGTGGGTGAGAATCTGAGTGTTATCATGTATGCGTGTGATTATAAGTGAGAGTGCGTGAAAGTGTGTGTGTGTGTGTGTGTGTGTGTGTGTTATTTATTATTATTATTATTATTATTATTATTATTATTATTATTATTATTATTATTATTATTATTATTATTATTATTATTATTATTATTATTATTATTATTATTATAAATGGACCGATAGGGGAGAGAAAACGTTGTTCCAAAAGGATATATTTTTCTCAAAACTTAAACAAAAGAACTAAATGATGACGGAAAACAATTTTGAGGACGTTAATAATGTATGGCAGAGAAAACAAAAAATAACTAGGAAGAGCCTAATGGGCTTCTTCCTTCCGTCGAAAATACTTACAAAATTATTAATATTAATATTAGGGTTTGGGTGAGCAAACTCTACCGGTCAGTAACTGAAGATATATATGAGCTTCACTGGGATAGTGCTTGGCTAAAGAGGAGCTCTCCATCAAGGATGGAACAGAACGCCTCTCTCTCGCACCACTTTGCCCTAAACTGTCAATCGTCCCGCGCGCGAGATGCCAAGCATACTCCTTGAGGAGGCGGGACTTCAGACGGGCCGTTAGGACAACCTCGTAGGGAGCAGACACCCTACCATCCTTGAAATAGCATACTAGGAGCCTGTAGACTGTGCTCTTGGCCAACACGAGAACATAGTTGGCCAGATCTATCTGTGTGGCATTGGAGGCCTTGTCGGGCCAAAACCCGACATAGAGATCTCTCAGAGACAGTCTAGGGCGTCCCAGTATGCCCCTGATCAAGGAGTCAGCCAACCGCCACATGGCTGTGGCCTGCCGACATGAGACCAGCATATGCCAGGCTGTCCCCTCGACCTGGCACCATGGGCACAGGCGGGAGGCGGTCAGTCCTGCGTGGTACAAGAATATGGGATCGGCTAGACGGTTCTTGTTGAATCGCCAAACCACCTCGGAATCTAAGCCTAACGATGGTGGCCGAGCTAGGCCTTTCCAGTTGACCCGATCATTTGACCATTGGCCTTCTGCCGAACCGTCTATACCGAGCCCCTTGACCATGATGTCGAGCAGGATCGACCGCCTATTGGTCTCGGGAAGAAGGGGCACGCACTTGCCGGAAAGCGGGCGGCGGTAGAAAAGCGCCGGTGGCCAGGGTTCAGGACCCGGAATCTGCAATACTCTACGGAACCGGAGGCTGCAAAAGGCCCGAATCCTGTTTCCGTTGATTGTCAGAGCCCCTCGAGTGCGACCGAGTAGCCCATCAAAACCCTCCAGTTGGTCGACTCCTAGCCACTCGTTCCCAACAAGGAGGTCTCCCAACGTTGTGCATCCCAGTGAAGACCAGGTCGGAATAAACGGAGAGGTGGCTGTGGGGATAAGTGACGTCAGCGTTAGCGGTACGTCGCGCAGACCGCAGATCGTGGAGGGAAAATTTCTAGGCTTTATTTGCAGGGAGAACCAAGCCACCAGAACCGTCCGGAGAAAATCGGACGTGCTTCGGGCTGCTGGTCCACCGATTTGCGGATGAAACAATACCTGCCACCCAAGACCCAGACGTCGGAACTTTCCGAGGAAGTGTCGGGTCATGGCGTGACAGGGATGGTCGTCCAAGTTCGATAAGTATCGGTGGGCATAGAGAACCCGAAACATCGCTACCTTGGACGCAAGGTGAACCAGACCGAGCCCCCCCAGATGAAGAGGAGCGCAAAGTTCTCGTAGGCGAGTCCAATGTCTCCTGCCCGCCCAAACGAAGTTGGCCAGTTCTCCCTGCAACCGATTAATAAGAGCCAGAGGGGGAGGAATTATTTGGAAGGTGTACCATAGCCTGGGGGCCAGGAACTGGTTTGCCACCAGGACGCGGCCACGAAGCGACATTGCCGACGACCTGAAACGCCACCTGTGAACTGCTGCCATGAACTTAGTGAGCAATTTCTCCAAGCTCCTGGCCACCACGCCGGGCGTGTTTCCTAACACGACTCCTAAAACTTTGGGCGCCTTCGTTGGACCACGCAAACCCGAGCGGGGCGTCAAGCCGGCCGATCCAACTACCCGCCCACAGTCCCGTGGACTTCTCGGCATTTAGCTTCGCTCCCGACTGTGCAGAGTAGACATCGTACACTTCTCGGAGGCGATCGAAATCTTGGTTGTTGGCAATGAATGCCGAGAAGTCGTCGGCATAGCCGGATACCACGAGCCTGCGTTCGGGCATTCCTGGCAGAGAGAAACCCTCGAGTTTTGTTATGCACAGACGGAGAAACGGCTCAGCCGTCAAGGAGAAGAGTAACCCTGACAGCGGGCAACCCTGTCGGATGCCACGGCCAAAAACAAACAAACAAAAACAAAGGGCGCCGTGAGGAAACACCCCACCCGTACATGACACGTGGCCCCGGCGTAGAGCGTTCGCAGGATACTCACGAAAGACTCTCCGAACCCGTAAGTGCGAAGAAGGTGGAAGAGATAGTCGTGGTTGACCCTGTCGAACGCACCCTGCTGATCGATGGACAGCACTGCCAGGGGCACTCCTTCACTGTGAGCATACTCTAGGACGTCTCGGTGAAGGTGGACACTATCAAAGATAGTTCTCCCGGGAATGCAATATCCCTGGTCAGGATGGACCAGGCAGCTGACTACCTCGCTAAGACGCGTCGCCAGAGCGCGGGCTAGGATTTTATAATCCACGGTGAGGAGGGAGATGGGACGCCAGTTCTTGATTTCCATCCTGTCTCCCGATTTAGGCAAAAGGGTCAGAATGGATTTTTGAGCGGACTTGGGGAGAAACCCATCCACTAGAGAGCACTCCAGCACGGACTTGAAAGGGTCAGACAGCTCATTCCAGAAGAACGAGTAGAACTCGGGAGTGAGACCGTCTATGCCTGGGGCCTTACCCTTGTTCAGGGAGCCCAGCGCCTCTGAGAGTTCTTGGTGAGTGAAGGGCCGATCCAGACTTTCGCGTTGGAAGCGAGAGAGAGTTGGCAGCAACTCATACAAAGGCGAGTCCCCATCGATGGCCACGGGCATGGCACTATAGACCTCCGGGAAGTGTTACTTTGTTGCCGTGCAGAGAGATGAGCCGTCGGAGACGATACGTCCCTCGAACCGCAGCTGTTTAAGAGGCTGGAAAGTTGGTGCCATGTCCCGCGTTAAATTCGGAGCAACAGGACTGTCTATGGCAAGCAGTTGTTCGTAACGCGAGTGTGCCAACAGTCTCTCGCTTCGTCGTGTGTAGGCCTCGCGAACTTGCTCGTTAGCACGGGCTAAATCGGCCGTGGTGTGTCCCCCAAGCAAGGGGCTAGACACGATTTGGTCGACTCACCGCTCCAGACGAATAAACGTTTCATCGTTGAGCTGTCGGCGTAGTCGAACGAACCTAATTGTCGTGGTACTAATCTCCTGTTTGAGGGCATCCCACCAGTGGTGGAGGGAAGCGTACATGTGGCGTCGTGCCTCGAAGGAGGTTAAGAGCTCTCGAACGCAATCCCCGAAGCAAGGGTCGTCGAGGAGGGAGTTGTCAAAACGCCAATAGGGATAGGCAAACTTTGGTGTGCGTAGAGACAAGGTTGTGAGCAAGGCCAGGTGATCGGAAAACGAGGGCAGAACCCGCACTCCGGTCACCGTGGTCGTCACGTCGGGAGTAGCATAAAAACGATCAATGCGTGATGCGCTGTGGAAAGGGGCGTTGCCGACGAAGGTGAAGCCTGGGTCGACGGGATAAAACTCCCGCCACAAATCAGAGAGATCTGCTGCAGTGACCGTGTTGCGGAGCTGGTTAACGAGCCGTGGATATCGCTCGTTGCCACTAGATCTGTCGATGTTGGGATTCAACGTGCAGTTGAAATCTCCCCCGACAACAACCTGGGCGTCGGCTCCAGCAGCACCACGCACGTCTCGAATGTGTCGCTCGAGTAGCCCTAACACATCGAGGGCCACGTGTTGGTCGTGAGGTAAGTACACGCAGATTACGTGTAGAGACCGTTTTGTGGCGGGAATCTCCAAGAGTAGTTCTTGAAGATAACCGGGACAGAGAATATTGTGTGCACGGACCACAATGGGGGACGACTTTCGAAGTCCGATCATGGTGCCAGTACACACTTGAACTGGGGAGTTGAAATAAAATGTGTATTTAGAAATGAGAAGGGGCAGAGGTGCGGAAGGCGTGTTTGTCTCCTGTAAGAGGATGACGTCGGGAAAGTGGCGATCGAGGAAACTAGACAGCTGACTCCACTTCGAGTCGCTGCAGACGCTCTTAGTATTTAGGGTGATTATTGTTGCCTCTCCCATGATGTTGTGAATCACTCCAGACCATTCGACTCAAGGCTCTCTACCGAGTTCGACCTGGAGAGAGATTGGCTGTCGTCACCGGTCGCCTCGTAGTAGGCATGTGCCTTGAGTAGTGTGCCTGTGAGACGCCACACTCTCGTTTTTATGGCTCGCACATCTCGGACTGCCGGCCTTATTAGCTCTAGCATCTCGACAAGTCCTCGAATGTCGCGCGTAAAACGATGGGCAATCTTTAAGGGTTGATCGGTCCCCTTGACGTCTGCAAAGAATTGCAGGAAAGCGCTGGTGGAAAGCGTGTTGGTAGGCTCCTTACTGTTAAGAAGCTCTACCGCAGCCAGGGGCATGGTCACCTCACCGGAAGGTGTCCTATCATCCTGCCTGGGTCGCTTCTTAGCAGGGGACTTGCTACGGTACTTCGTAGATTTCCCAACAAGAGTGAAAATAGCATCACCCTCGTTGACTTGGAGAAGGCTTGGCTCGCTGCAGTCCATTGAGACTTGACGCAGGGGACCAGCCGCTTCGTGGATTTCCACTGGCGTCACGGCTGAAAATTTCTCAGTCGACGTCGAGGCGGTGGCCTCGGCGCTCTCTACCGTCGCGGAAGGCTTCCTTTTCTCACAGGTGGACGCAGTAATTGTGGAAGCCACATCGACAGACACTGGTTTAACAGTGGAGACAGTGCAAGCACGGGCAATGTGACCGGTCTGCTTGCACTTGAAACACTTGATGTCGTCAAAGCTGAGAAAAACACGATTCCGCTCTCCGTCGAAATCGACCAGGATGGAATCTGGTAGATTGATGCTCTCAGCTTTGACAACAAATATCTGCCGACGGAAGCTGAAGACGTGGCCAACGTCGGCTTGTTTCACACCCACGTTGATGTAGGCCATCGGGGACACGAGCCGAACAAGTTTTGCCAACTCGGCCTCGACCGCTTGGTGTGGAATATGGGGAGAGACGTTGGAGAGCACCAGCCGCCCGGCGGGAGTGACCAGCCTGCGGGCAGGCAGGAACTGGTCCTTTATTGACAGCCCTCCGTGGTCAATCATGAAAGTGTCCACTAAGGCCTTGCTCTTTAGATAGAAGCACACACGGCCCTGTGATATCCTGGAAGCAAAAGTAATGTTTTTGCCCCCGATGACATCAGCGAGGGACCGCATGTACTGTGAGATGGTAACGTTTTCTATAGAAGGAAACAAGATAGCTTGGTCCTTCTGTGGACATGCCTGACCAGCGGAGGGTCGGGGTTGGTCTACACGACTCTGGGGTCGTTGACCTGCGCCCGACAGCAAAGCCTGGGCCATGGTAGGCTTAGTAACTGGCGGAGTCTGGACCCCAGAGACAACGATCGACGAAACCACCGGAAAAGCAGGGATCGGCGTAGGGCACAACGGTGTCGGCGCGCTGGCTGAACCAGCGACCACGTTTTCTGCAGCCTTAACAGAGCTGGTCGCTACCTGGATGTCAGATAAGGACCTGTTTAGGCGCGGAGAGACGGGAAGAACAGTAACAGACTGATGCGCCGAGCCAGTCAGCACATCAACCCGTTGGTTGACAGTAGTGACTGCCGCCAGAGAAGGCCTGAGGACAGTCACGGAGGACGGTTTGAGTTCAGGTATGCTGTGTCCCCTAGCAAGGGGCGCAGGCACACCTTTATTGGGCCCTCGCACGAGGGGCACCTTAACGGCCTTACCGGCCCCGTTTTTTACAGCGGGGACAGGGGACTTCTTCAAAAAGTCTTGCGGCTTCAGTTGACTCATGGTGATACGAGTCAACTAAAAACCCTCTGGAATATTTAAATAAAAACACGCCAGACAAGTCGGACAAAACCACTGCTACCTGGCCTTGAAGACCAGGCAGCAAACCGAACAAGAACGAATAACCAAAACCACAATGATGAATAAGACACTTCTTAAATGGCAGGGTTCAACAAGGAGGGTTAAAATGAGAAATGAAAAGCAATAATTTGCAAGGCCAAAACTAACTTAAGAATGAATAATTCGAAAATAAAAACTACTCCAAACGAAAGAGGAGAAAAAACTGAACAAGAATAAACAACAAAAACTTGTCAGGCACAAGCAGAACGTGGCAGACAATAAGAAATGGACAAACGACTTAGCTGCCCTGCACCTAAGGCTGTAACTGTACCGCGCTGGGAATAGCACGCAAATAACACGGTAAAGCGGAGCGAACGAAAAACACGTCCGTCTCCGTGTGTGTGTGTGTGTTATTATTATTATTATTATTATTATTATTATTATAATTATTATTATTATTATTATTATTATTATTATTATTATTATTATTATTATTATATAAAACCGATAGGGGAGAGAAAACTATGTCCAGAAGGATATGTTAACTCAAAAACATGAAACAAGTCTCTTCAATCTGACGGAATCAATAGGGGATAGTTACAAGGAATGGAACAGAAATCCAACTTAAAATTGCACTTTAGGATGCAGGCTGAGGGCCTGCTTCCTTCCCGTCGATATTGGAGGAAAGAATGAAAACAAAGTTTGGGTTTGGAAAAACAAACCCTACCGGTCGAAGACTAAAGACATTTGGCTTTACTGTGTTAGCGCTTGACTAAAAAGAATCTCGCCATTTTCAATGGAGCAGAGCGCCCCCCTATCGCACCACTTTGCCATGAAGCCATCGATCGCTCCGCGACCAAGGTACCAAGCGTACTCCTTGATGATGCGAGACTTTAGACGAGCTTTCAGGACATGATCGTAGAGCGCAGGCTCGCGGTCCTCTTTGAAGAAGCTTACAAGTAGCCTGTAGACTGTGCTCTTGGCCAACACGAGAACAAAATTGGCCAAATCGATTTGGTTGGAGGTGGAGGTATTGTCGGGACTGAACCCGACATAGAGCTCTCGAGCAGACAATCCACGGCGACCCAGTAAGTTTCTGATTAGCAAATCAGCCAGGCGCCACATTTGCACGGCCCGGCGACAGGACACTATCATGTGCCAAGCCGAACCCTCGACCTGGCACCAGGGGCACAGGCGAGAGGCGGCCAACCCTGCGTGGAACAAGAAGATAGGATCTGCCAGACGGTTCTTGTTGAAACGCCACACGACCTCGGAATCGAATCCAAGGGAGGGTGAGCGAACGAGAGCTCTCCAATTGACTCGATCGTGCGACCAGTGTCCCTCTAGAGAACCGTCTAGGCGGAGGGAGTTGACCATGATGTCACGCAGGATCGACCGCCTGTGCTGTTGAGGGAGCAGGGAGACCCACTCGCCGGTCAACGGGCGACGATACAACAGATTTGGGGGCCAGGGTTCAGGACCCAGAACATCTTTCACGCCACGAAAACGTAGATGGCAGAAGGCTCGGATCCTGTTCCCGTTGACGCCAAGAGCTTGGCGAACTCGACCAGATTGTTCGGCAAAGCCCTCCAACCGGTCGACGTCGGTCCACTCTGAACCATTGAGTAGGTCCCCGAGCGTTTTACAACCCAGCAAAGCCCATGAGGGAATGAAGGGAGAAGTGGCCGTTGGGAGAAGCGACGTTTCTGTCAGGGGAACGTCTCGCATTCCGCAGTTCGTTGACGGGAAATTTTCGGGCTTTGGTTTCAGGGAGAACCAAGCTTTGAGCACGGTTTGGAGAAACTCGGAGGTGTTACGAGCCGCAGGCCCACCGATTTTGGGATGAAACAAAACCTGCCAGCCAAGACCTAATCGGCAAAACTTGCCAAGGAAATGCCGAGTCATGACGTGACAGGGGTGATCTTCTAAGTTGGAAAGAAATCGGTGTGCATAAACGACTCGGAACATGGCCACCTTCGACGCCAGGTGGACCAGGCCGAGTCCTCCAAGATGGACGGGGGCACAGAGGTCGCGCAGACGCGTCCAGTGTCTCCGGCCGGCCCATACAAAATTTGCCAGTTCCCCCTGAAGCCGGTTGAGAAGCGCAGGAGGTGGGGGCAGCACTTGAAATGTGTACCACAGTCTAGGTGCCAGGAACTGGTTTGCGACTAGAACTCGACCACGAAGAGACATGGTCGACGCTCTGCCTCGCCACCTTTGGATTGCGACGAGGAACTTTTCCCGCAACGCGTCGAAGCCCCTGGCCTTGATTACAGGCGTATTGCCCAACATTACCCCCAAACACTTGCCGCCCTCACTCGACCAAGCGAAATCGAGTGGAGAGTCCCGACGCCCGACCCAGCTGCCTGCCCACAGACCGGTGGACTTTTGAGTATTGAGTCGTGCCCCAGACTGAACCGCGTAGATGTGGTAAACTACCCCCAACCGGTCGAAATCCTCGTCGTCAGCGATGAAGACCGATACGTCATCGGCGTATCCTGAGACGACGAGTCTGCGTTCCAGTTGACCAGGCATAAGAAACCCCGAGAGTCTTGATCTGCACAGTCTGAGGAAAGGCTCGGCTGTAAGCGAGAACAGCTGACCTGACAGGGGACATCCCTGTCGGATTCCCTGACCGAAAGGAAAGGGAGCCGTCAAACATGACCCCACTCGTACGAAGCACGTGGCGCCGGCGTAAAGTGTCCGCAGGGTTTGCACGAAATGTTCGCCGAAACCATACGATCGGAGAAGGTGAAAGAGATAGTGTTGGTTCACCCTGTCGAATGCTCCCTGTTGGTCAAGGGAGAGAACTGCTAGGGGAACCTGTTCGGTGTTGGCGTACTCCACGACGTCACGATGCAGGTGGAGGCTGTCGAAGATGGTTCTCCCCGGAACGCAGTAGCCCTGATCGGGGTGGACCAGCGAGCCAATTACTCGGCTCAACCGTGTTGCCAAAGCACGTGCGACGATCTTGTAGTCCACGGTGAGCAGAGAAATTGGACGCCAGTTTTTGATGTCCAGCCTGTCACCCGACTTAGGAAGTAGCGTCAGGATAGACTTTTGTGCAGATCGCGGAAGAAGGCCGGTCTCCATGGAGTGCGCCAACATTTCCTCAAACGGACCCGACAGCTCACTCCAAAAGAACGAGTAGAACTCGGGAGTGAGACCATCAATTCCGGGAGACTTCCCTTTGTTCAGGGACCCAAGAGCTTCGGTGAGTTCTTGTTGGCTCAGCGGCCGATCTAGGCTCTCACGTTGGAGGCGAGAAAGTAGAGGCAGGGTCTCGTACAGGGGCGAGTCTTCCTCGATTGTCACGGGCGTGGCAGCGTAAACCTCCTGGAAGTGACGCCTCGCGACCGTGCATAGCGACGGTCCATCAGACACGACGCGCCCTTCCAGGCGCAGTTCTTTGAGGGGTTGAAACGTGGGAGCCATATCACGAGCCAAACTTGGTCCTGCCGCACTGTCCGAAGCGAGGAGGTGGGCGTAGCGAGAGTTTGCCAGCACTCTCTCGCTTCTCCTTGTGTACGCGTCGCGCACTTGGGAGGTTGCGTGAGCTAAATCTGCCGTGGTGTGTTCACCCAGCAGGGGACTGGACACGATTCGATCGACACGCCTCTCGAGTTGTGCAAACGTCTCGTCCGACATTTGCCGGCGGAGTCTAATGAATCGGATGGTCGTGGTCTGAATCTCCTGCTTGATGGCATCCCACCAGTGGTGGAGCGAGGAGTAATGATTGTGACGAGCCTCGAATGATTCGAGAAGCTCGCGAATACAATCTCCGAAGTTCGGGTCCTCCAAGAGAGTATTGTCAAAGCGCCAATATGGCGAGACAAACTTAGGCGTTCGTAGCGACATAGTGGCCAGCAGTGCAAGGTGGTCGGAGAAAGCGGGCAATAAGCGCACGCCGGTCATCAAAGTGGTCACTTCGGGAGTGCCATAGAACCTGTCTATGCGAGAGGCGGAATGCAGTGGGGCATTGCCCACATACGTGAAACCTGGCTCCCCGGGGTGAAACTCCCGCCACAAATCGGAGAGGTCTGCTGTCGTAACTGTGTTCCGGAGCAGTCGGGCAACGCGCGGATACCGCTCGACGCCCCCGGATCTGTCAGTGTTGGGATCCAACGTACAGTTGAAGTCCCCCCCAACAAGGAACTGAGCGTCGACTCCAGCGGTACCACGTACGTCGCTGATGTGACGTTCAAGGCACGTCAGAATGTCTAGAGCTATGGCTTGGTTGTGTGGCAAATAAACGGAGATGACGTGAAGCGTCAGACCTGTGGTGGGAATCTCTAGGAGAAGTTCCTGAAGATAGCCAGGGTATAGAATATTTTGGGCTCGAAAGACCATGGGTGATGACTTACGAAGTCCTATCATGGTCCCCGAGCACACTTGAACAGGGGGGTTGAAATAAAAAGAGTACTTCGAGATTAGAAGGGGTAGTGGTGATGAGGACGTGTTTGTCTCCTGTAGGAGGACGACGTCGGGGAAGTGGCGATCCAGGAAGGTCGACAGCTGACTCCATTTAAAGTCGCTACGAACGCTCCTTGCATTAAGGGTGATGAAAATTGTCTCCGCCATGTTGGTGACAGGTTTTTTACTCTAGTCCAGTGGAACTGTGTGTGTGTGTGTGTGTGTGTGTGTGTGTGTGTGTGTGTGTGTGTGTGTGTGTGTGTGTGTGTGTGTGTGTGTGTGTGTGTGTGTGTGTGTGTGTGTGTGTGTGTGTGTGTGTGTGTGTGTGTGTGTGTGTGTGTGTGTGTGTGTGTGTGTGTGTGTGTGTGTGTGTGTGTGTGTGTGTGTGTGTGTGTTTACTAGTTTGGGGGTGTGAATGCAAAAGCGTGGCTGAGAATGTGAGTGTAATCATGTATGCGTGTGATTATGAGTGAGAGTGCGTGAAAGTGTGGGTGTGTGCGTTTTCTAGTTTGGGGGTGTGAATGCGAATGCGTGGCTGAGAATGTGAGTGTAATCATGTATGCGTGTGATGAGTGATTGATTGATTGATTGATTGATTGATTGATGTTTTATTTCAACTGACAAGATTAAGACCATAAGGAATTTTCTTACATCTAACCAGCGTTTTTACACAATACAATACAATGATACAATTAACTTACAAGTTTAAACATTAAGCATTACCTTTTCACTCTGTTTGTTAAAAAGAACTTTACAATAAAGTCTAAGAATTATTAATTAATTCACGTTAGCGTGAACTCTTATTAATGCTAAGTTATTTCAAATCTATTTCAAACATAAAAATAAGGAGTAAAATACTACTTTAATACTAACTAGAATAATGCATAATAATAAAAGTTAAAATTAAAAGGATAATAATAATAATAATTCTGTTGAAAACCCTCGAGCTTTGATTATAATAAAAAAATAAAAATAGAAATAGGTAGGCCTATTAAAGTAACTTTTGAATCGCAAATTTAAAAGCAAATGAGTTTGTTAAGTCTCTGACTTTGCTAGGGACACGGTTCCTTTCTCGGGCAGCGGCCACTGTGAAAGAATTATCATATATTGCAGTTCTGTGGATAGGGAGGACAAGTTGGTTCGAAGAGAGGCCACGTGTGTCTCGAGCATGGTGAGTTGCTAGGTACTGGAAACGAGAGAAAAGATAGTTTGGGGTTGAATAGTGAAGTATTTTATGCAGAAGGTGAAGCGAGTGGAGGTTGCGTAATGCGTAGTGAGAGTGAGGGTGTGTGAGCGTGTGTGTGTCTGAGTGATCTATGTACAGTTCTATACATGTGTATGAATATGCTTTGAATTGAGTAGTACTTCACGTAGCCGGTCTAAGAGAACTCCACTCCTGTTGTTCACAATGCTCACTGGTTTATAGTAGAATTGAATCCCAGCATTTGACTTATGAATGAGAATGTTGTGGTTGTCTGATCATACCACCGTTTTCAGATTTCTAAAATATGCATAACAAACAAGTTTTATTTTGAAATTCAAACATAGACCTTTAAAAGGTCCAACAATATTTTACTCTTCATTTTTAAGCCGCCGGTACCGACAATATTGCTACTTTAATTAACCTCACGTCGAACTAAGTTTTGTTAAAATAATAAATTGTGATTAACCATTTTCATATCGGTTCAAGAACATAATTTTTTTACATTCTAAAGTGTATTCATTTGCGTAATCTCTAACGGTGTTTTTTTTTATAATTATTTAAATCAACCTTTACAAATACACTCACAGTACCGGTAGATTAAAATAACATCAAAAACACAATTAAACTAATGCAACTAAACATACTTTAGACTGAAGACCAATATTTTTGAACCGTAATGTAAATTGTTTAATCATATCAAATTTTTTGAAAAAAGTTAGTTCCAAGTGAAGTGAATTGAAGAATCAATATTGCCGATAACAACGTCTGAAAATTTAAGAAAATTATCTTGATATTTTCAAAAGTCAATATTTCATTTCAATCTACTACTTTTTTATAAACGTTAAAATGATCATTCTTTATTTAATATTGACGTAACCTAGTCTTATCAACATGGGATCGGCATTAGCACTTGAAGAAGAAGAAAAAAATTGTTAACGACGCCACACCTTGTTGGTTGCTACGCAGATAACACATTTTATAAAAGATACCAACTTGTATAATATGATCTCATTTCCTGCCGAAGTGGCAGTGATCAAGCAGCATCGAGCAATCCGGACGATGCGTCCATTGGCGTGAGGTGAGTTTTCTACTTGGGGAACCAAATGTCATTTTTAAGGCATGACCACTTACACTTCACGCTTTTCGAGCCTTTCGGTCGTTCACTCGTACGTGTCAAGTAAAGACAGTTGACGATTATTAAATACTTAAAAGAACTTATTTAACCTATTAACAAAGTTATGACATTAAAACATTATATTAGTATTTTCCCTTTATTACTTAAAATAAAACATTATCATCAAATTAAATAAACAGGAGATGTAAGCAAGATGGATAAAAAAATATAAGATAACACCGAATTTAGCGTTCTATGCAACCATCACATAAATAAATCCACACAGGATAAAAAATATCCTTGATTGGCTAAAATACTGTCTTTCGTTTCAACCGGCTTCAACGTGGTTTTCCTCTATTTGTATTTAGTGATTCCAGTTTCATTTACATGCTATTATCCAAGCATACTCTATTGATTTAGGCCTTGAAATCATGTAATCAACACCGATATGTTGAAAAAACTTTAAACTGTACATATATATGTCATTACTTTACAAACAAAGGTAAGTAATTTTTATTATGAAGTCAGAATATTGTTTATTTTTGAAAGAGTAAGTTAATTAATATATTTTATAAAATTGTCACTGTTTTGAATTCCAGCTAGGGACGTGTTTTATATTTAAAAGTAAGATAAGACAAGATTGTGTTTATTTAGTTTCACTTGCTATTATTGTCGTAAATAAACGGGCGTCTTATCTCACCTGACGAGAGTCTGTCTACTGTTCATATATAAATTTAAAATATGTTAAGATATAATGGTAGGGTGGAAAAACAAAAATGTATTTTTTGAACCTCGCCTTTTTTCTTGTAACCCTGTATTCATACATGTTAACATGAAAATAAAGAAATACTTACTTACTTACTTACTTACTTAACTTATTACTATCAATTAAATATGCATTTAATTACAGTTTCTTTTACTGTATTTTTGTTTCTAATTGTACAATTGATGTTTGAATACAAATTTTATTGCTTCTGACATATTTCGAAAAGATTTTTTTTTATATTTTTTATATGTCTAGGTAATTTGTCAAACATTCTTCATCCAAGTATGTTTGTGAAACCTTGCGTTTCAGTCACTTGATAATTCCAGGGTTTATCCTAGCATTAAAGTCAGGCATAAACTTAACCATTATGTTACAAAGAGTTGGTCCTCTGTATGACAGTTGATTGCGCGCATTTGAAATTACAAACTTTGGGACATTAATATAATAATAATAATAATAATTATAATAATAATAATAATAATGATACAAATAATAATAATAATAATAATAATAATAATAATAATAACTTATAAACACAACCACTGCGTATTACAAATACAAGCCTGAAAAGGTATTAGATAGTAAAGACTACAAATTATATTACGACCGGGCAGTTATTACAGACCAAACCATACATCACAATAGACCGGATATTATATTTATTGACAAGAAGAAACAAGAAACGATTTTAATTGATGTTGCCGTCCCTTTATGCCACAATGTAGAGACAACTTGGCGGGAAAAGATAAACAGATATAAGGAATTATCAATTGAAATAAAAAGGTTGTGGAAGCAGAATAATGTAATTGTTATACCGTTAATTATATCAGCAAATGGCATTGTTCCACGTAAACTCCATGACAGTATTAAACTAATTGGTCTCCAACCGAACATATACATCGAGATGCAAAAAGCAATTATTTTGAACACGTGTAGGATAGTGCGAAAATTTTTGAACTAAGAAGAATGAAGACTTCAAGAAGTTCTCCATCCCGATGGTGGTTTTCGTGGTTTCCACCGTACAAAGAGCGAATGCTGGGATGAGTACAAATCGGCCACGACCGTACATAGCATCCACAGTTCGGTTTGGAAAAAATAATGTGGACAATGATATATTAAGTAGTATAGCCAAATGTGGGCATTTAAGAAGCAGAAGAAGAAGAAGAAGAAGAAGAAGAAGAAGAAGAAGAAGAAGAAGAAGAAGAAGAAGAAGATATATTAAGTAGTTCTAAGTAGATTTTAATAAGGTAAACACATGGAAATACTTGACATTTGTGTCCGTACAACATGTTTATGCCGGTTTTGACCGAGTTTGTATGTATTGCAACAATAAAATAATAATAATAATAATAATAATAATAATAATAATAATAATAATAAAAGTAATAATAATAATAATAATAATAATAATAATAATACAAATAATAATAATAATACAAAATAATAATAAAAATAATAAAAATAATAATAATAATAATAATAATAATAATAATAATAATAATAATAATAATAATAATAATAATAATAATAATAATAATAATAAAATAGTAAGGATCAATTTGGTGGAGGTGCCGAAAACGAAATAAACTCCAGCCGCTATTTCATTATAAATAATTCCCCGGCCCTGAGAAAAACTTTCTTTGTCATTATAAAGCTGTGTTTACAGTCACGCGCTCTGACGAAACTTTTGATTTTGCCCGGGGGACCTTATTCCGTACAAGAGGTTGTGTTAGCTATGTATGCTTCATATTCTTTTAAACCACTTTTACTAATTGAAATCTTTGTTTGGTATGGACTTACAAGTTACACCACTGTGTCATTCTTATAAAGCCGAATTCAAAAGAATTGCACGCATAGTTAAAATACATGTTAAATGCACTACTAACTGAAGTTATTAACACACTAGTCAAACCGCATTGTTCTTATCGATACGGGTGAGGTGTAAGCTTTTAATATTCCTTTACTTTTATCAAATGTTAAAAAATACAAAAAATAAAAAAGACATATTTTTTGTTTAATCCACGCACACAATATTACATTTTACTTTAACGTTCCGGAAAACTACTTTCTAGCTGTACAAATGTACGGGTGAACAGTTACAGTTTAACACGCATTCGTTATTGTGATGAAATTTATTAAAAAAAAAAACTATAACTTCAACAGACTGTTGTTTGTGTAAGAATATATTTATTTGAAATACAAAATATTGATGCTAAATCGTTTAATCAAACGTAAACATGTACGTGGGTTTCTTCCGTCCTATAACTCTAAATATAATATTATGGTTTTAATAAAAGCTTATGCTAATATTTTGTTTTAATCTTCTTGTGTTACAGCTAAACGTCTTCAGAGGATGTGTTAAATGCTGAACAATCTGTTGCACGGACGAGTACCGAGTCAAGACTAAGACTATCCGCGGACAGTCTCGAGGTGACAGACTAGCGGATCAACCGCGCGGCAGCAGCAAGGTGACTAACAAGTCTGCATAACGCTGGTTAATGTAAGAACATATTCCATGGTCTTCTAGCCAGTTGAAATAAAGCAACAATCAGTGAATCAATCTCTCTCTCTCTCTCCCTCTCGTTCCGCTCTTAGTTTCTCTCTTATTGGTACCTGTTTATTATAATTGCCATTGTTTTTAACTTTGGCAATATCCACGAGAGAAATACACGACAGTCATATAGTTAAAGGAAAACATATTTGAATCTTGAAGCCAATAAGGTGGGGTGTTTTCACGTATTGCGCATGGTGGCCACATTGGAGGCCACAATGGCATATGATTGGTAGTTCATTGTTACTATGTTTCAGCTGGCGTTTGATGCAAATTCAACTGTTCTCTAACATTGGTTTGCTATTATTACTTAAAATCAACAAAGACAAACTCTTTCGTCTCAATTATTCTTTTACTCGTTTACAAAGGCATACAATAATCATTTTCGTACACTTTATTGGGGAATATGTCTACAAACTTGTCAATCTTCCCCGTAAACAATATGATTCGTTTTCTATTGACAGCTAAATAAAACTTGAAATAGTAGTATAGGTGGCCTCCAATATGGCCGATGTGACGTCACGTGAATACTCCGTTTAATTAAGACATTATTTTTATTACTTATACCAATCTTATTTTTATCAGTTGAAGAGTAACTCTCCCATTCCGGGTACATCTCACAAGAAATGACTTGCCATGCCGTTATTTTTAAGTCCCGATCGCTATAGCTTTTCGAAGACAATTTCCATAAACACTCCCTAAACTCCACTTCGCAAATAAGTGTCTCTGTATCGAACATCTTTCCTTGCTGTCATGAAGTGAACTGACCAAAATTCACTTGAAACTCTTTGTCTTGAAATGAAGTGACCAAAATTCACTTGGAACCCTGTGTCTTGAAATGAAGTGAACAAAATTCACTTTGAGCCCTGTGTCTTGAAATGAAGTGAACAAAATTCACAGAAACCCTGTGCAGGAGAACCGCCAGTGTGTCAGTCCTCATAAAAGACAATGCTCCACGTTCCTCGGGGGCGGACGATCCGCGCGGACTGAACGCTGCATGTCGCGGTCGCTCGCGGTTGAAAGCGGACGAACAACCAAGTGTGGCAGGGCCCATAAGAATACAACCTTGCTTTACGTTGTCAGCGGTTGATCCGCCGTGGACGGTCCACGCGGACGATCCGCAAGTGTGGCGCCGACCTAAATTAGTTTTGTATTCTTACTCAGTGAACCGTCATCGTTTCGAGGTTTTAACGAAGTTTATTTGAGCATTTTATGTGACTGACGTTTTTATTACGATAAAGATATAAATATTTAGCTTTTAAGATATAAAGTATGTCTGTCCACCGTTTTCAATTTTCTAAAATAGATATTCATGACATACAAATGTGTAAATTTGAAATTAAAGCTTTGACTTCTTAAAGTAACAAAAACGTTGTTTTAATTTTTAACGGATGGTACTGTCAATATTGCTACTTTAATACGCTACGGTTTTGCAACGATTTGCAAGAAATACTGCTGCTGGTCATAAACAATGTTTCGTTGCGGTTAACACTTAGCGCGCGGCCGGCGTACTATTACTCCGCGCGATGTCGTGCCAGGTTGGCGGGCGGCGTAGTATTACGTCGGGCATATATCAAACGTTCTAGTGACTGCCAACGTTTTTCTATGTCGCTCGGATTTTGCGAGAACATTAGTACTGTTGTTTACCGTTAGATGGCATAGGCAGCCTCTTTTATTTTCTGTTGGCGTCAAAATTTGCAGATGTTTGCGTGAATAGTGCGAATGGCTTCTAGTAGTAGTGGTAGTAGTAGTGGTAGTAGAAGCAGTAGTAATAGTAGTAGTAGTAGTAGTAGTAGTAGTAGTAGTAGTTTTTTTTTTTTTTTTTTTTCAAATTTATTTATTGTCAAAACAAATCATACAGTACAAATAAATCAAACCCCACAAAGCTACGCAGTAGCTTGTCTGCGGGGTAACAATAAATCATGTTAATATTAAATGTCTTGACTCCGCCTGACAAATACACAAAAACACAAAAAAAACACACAACAAACGTTCTTCAAACACAAACACAAAGCACTTTGTACCTACCCAATAAGATTATAAAAAAGAACAAAAAGGGTTAACAAATTTATATTAATCCATACAAATAATATTTCTACATTCACATGTTATTGACTGTCCACTGTTTAAGGATTTTTTTAATTTGTGAAAAGGATGTAAGCGATACTAGCTCTTGTGGCAGTTTATTATACAATCATGGCACCAAATGTTTCTTTTGTTGCTCGCCATACCTATTAAAAATATCACGTGGCATCAGAAATCTTGTTTTATCTCTGGTATCGTGCGAATGCTGAGCCATTAATTTATGCTCTCGAGAGAAATAATTTGTTAATATGAAAATATAAAAATGTAATTTTCTGACTATAAGTAATTTTTCTAGTATCAGATTTTCCAAAAATGACTTTCCAAAT
>CAMDTW010000001.1:70000-72500 GCA_945910005.1 Isoperla grammatica
ACAATGTCGAAAATTTTATTGATTGCCACTAAAACTGTGTCATCCGCATAAAGAAAAATGTAACATCCTGTCACAACTTTCAACATATCATTTACATACACTAAATACAATAGTGGGCCCAAAATAGAGCCCTGAGGCACACCAGATTTACAGTTCCCCAATTTACTGTGAGAAGACCCATACTTAACAGTCACTCTCCTCCCTGTAAGATAATTCCGAAACAAATCTAAAAGAGGCCCCCGTATTCCTATCTTTTTTAAAGCAAGCAACAGCCGATCATAAAGTAGGGTATCGAAAGCTTTTGAAAAATCTATGAAAATTACACCAACATGTAAATTTCTATTTAAAGCTCCAAACACTGTGTCCGAAAAGTCATTAAGTAGACTTGATGTACTTTTATTTTTTTGGAAGCCATACTGTCTCCTGTCAATAATTTTGAAATCATGCATGTAAGAAATTAATTGATCCGCTAAAAATCTTTCCATAACTTTTTCAATTGAAGGCAGTATTGCAATGGGTCTGTAATTATTAAAATCCATGTGGTCACCACTTTTAAATATAGGCCTCAGAATAGAGCACTTAAACCATCAGGAATTACCCCAGTTTTTACGATTAGATTGATCAACTGTGCTATAATTGGGCTTATATTTGCAGAAATTAATTTTATATCACACATCCTAATCCTATCGATGCCCGGACCTTTATTACTGCTTAGACTTTGAATGACGTCACTTATCAACTTAGGTGTTGCTTTTCGAAAATTCATCGATTGCAAAGCACAATCTCGATTCGCAGTTATAGTTTCAATGACACAATCATGTTTTATCGCCTCTACCTCATCTGAAAAAGAATTTACGAAACCATCAACTATACTAGTTGCATCAAGGGTTTTTCCCATGTATTTAGATATAATATCATCTGGCGAGTTTTTTGTCTGCTTACCAATTACCAAATTAATTTCGTTCCACGTGTTTCGAATATTATCTTTACAATTTGAAAACCTCGATTTATAATAACTAATTTTATCCCTAACCAGCTGTTTACTTACCATGTTTCTGCATTTTTTGTATTCGTTTCTAAAATCCATATTATTACTAGAGTGTTTCCACTTACGAAACCACTTGTCCCTCTCTTTCATTTTCTTTTTCAAAGTAAGAGTAACCCATGGTTTCCGGTTTCTAGAATAAAGACCCGCACACATCCTAACTTCCTCAGCACTATCATACACCCGCTTAAAGATATTAGAAATTTCATCATAAAGCTGACATGGGTCATCACAGTCCATTAAATGATCCCAATTAATGGCAGTTAACGCTTGTCTTATTTTGTTATCATTTAAAATTATTTTCTCTGTTTTCTCAGTTCCGTTCTTTCTTACGTCAATATCCTTATGAATTTCCACCCCCACAATATAAAGGTCCGATATCTTAGCTTCGTATATAGCAGAGTGCAGATCCTTATCACAGTTGACAAGTTTAACGAAAATATGATCTATACAAGTTCTAGAAATACAACCAGCCCTTTCTTCTACTCTGGTATCACCAGTAATGCATCCTCTCATACCATAACTTGCCATAACATCTTTATAACGTTGAACATTTATGTCACAATTATCATTTATATTTAAATTAACATCGCCAACTAAAACAATTTGATCCTGAACTGACACATTTTCTAACCAACAACTCAACTCTTTGATAAAGTTTATAATATTTGTATTATTTGGCGGTCGATATAGGGATAAAACAAGCGTATTTACTCCATTTAGTGTAATAACACCATGTACACCTTCAAAATACTGGAACGTCAAGTCTGACAACACAAAATCAACTCCTTCACGAACGTAAACAATAACACCGCCACCGCGGCAACTCTCCCGCAAGCTCGAGTACATATCGAACCCTTTAATGCTAAACGTGTCTTTCTCATCATTCTTAATGTTTACTTCACCTAATATTAAAATATGAAGAGAAGGAAGAAGATCATCAATGTAGATCAACATTTCATCAAAATGAAGTTTCATAGATCTAATATTTAAAAATAAAATATTAAACTTATCATGAAATATTCTTATCACTTCCTCGTCCACACAAACGTAACTCGCTTCGTTCACATAAGGCAAAATATCCAACTCGTAATCAGCCATTTTGATGGTATTTAAAGTCTACATATCAACAATAATAGAGTGAAACAAACTAAACTAGCTTATCCAGGTCACGAACACACGTTATCGTCAATATGGGCGCTGACTCATTCTTGCGAGCTAATATCTTGCCAAAGCGGAACCAAACAAATTTATAGTCTTTCTCGCGACCTGTTGACTTTGCTTGCCAGAAAAGGTTCTTAAAAAACGGGGTAATATTTTCGTTTATGTAAATCCTTGAATCGTTTCCATCGTCAATTATATCTCGGTTCACGATTTTAGCCATATTTTTTTTACTAACGAACTCGTCTCTCTTCCTTCTTGATAAGAATTGCACAATTACGTTCGGTGTTTTTC
>CAMDTW010000001.1:75000-77500 GCA_945910005.1 Isoperla grammatica
TGCAATCTTTCAACTTTACTTAAATACGAGGCTGTGGTATTGCCCCATGATAACAGAGCGTATCTAATCAATGACTCACCAAGTGCATAATACACGGTTACTAAGACTCCTGTGGTTACATACGGCTTTAGAACGCGTATACTATATAGCGTAGACCGTAGCCTACGACAAAGCTTATCAATATGTGTATCCCATTTAAAAGTATTATCTACAGTGACACCTAAATAAACATGTTCAAAACAATTTTCTAACAATTTGTGACAACTACATACCATTTGATTCGTTGAACAATTGAACCTAAAATTCCTATGTAGACATGCATAGTCATGAAAAACAATTTTAAGTTGCTGTGACACTGTAGATGGAGAGTGTATATGCATAACCTTAGTTTTTTTATAGTTAATTGTCAAACCATTATCATGGGACCATCTCAAAATATTCAGAAAATCAACTTGGAGCAATTTATTTACAATGTCAAAAATTTTATTAATTGCCACTAAAACTGTGTCATCCGCATAAAGAAAAATGTAACATCCTGTCACAACTTTCAACATATCATTTACATACACTAAATACAATAGTGGGCCCAAAATAGAGCCCTGAGGCACACCAGATTTACAGTTCCCCAATTGACTGTGAGTAGACCCATACTTAACAGTCACTCTCCTCCCTGTAAGATAATTCCGAAACAAATCTAAAAGAGGCCCACGTATTCCTATCTTTTTTAAAGCAAGCAACAGCCGATCATAAAGTAGGGTATCGAATGCTTTTGAAAAATCTATGAAAATTACACCAACATGTAAATTTCTATTTAAAGCTCCAAACACTGTGTCCGAAAAGTCATTAAGTAGACTTGATGTACTTTTATTTTTTTGGAAGCCATACTGTCTCCTGTCAATAATTTTGAAATCATGCATGTAAGAAATTAATTGATCCGCTAAAAATCTTTCCATAACTTTTTCAATTGAAGGCAGTATTGCAATGGGTCTGTAATTATTAAAATCCATGTGGTCACCACTTTTAAATATAGGCCTAAGAATAGAGCACTTCAAACCATCAGGAATTACCCCAGTTTTTACGATTAGATTGATCAACTGTGCTATAATTGGACTTATATTTCCAGAAACTAATTTAATATCACACATCCTAATCCTATCGATACCCGGACCTTTATTACTGCTTAGACTTTGAATGACGTCACTTATCAACTTAGGTGTTGCTTTTCGAAAATTCATCGATTGCAAAGCACAATCTCGATTCGCAGTTATAGTTTCAATGACACAATCATGTTTTATCGCCTCTACCTCATCTGAAAAAGAATTTACGAAACCGTCAACTATACTAGTTGCATCAAGGGTTTTACCCATGTATTTAGATATAATATCATCTGGCGAGTTTTTTGTCTGCTTACCAATTACCAAATTAATTTCGTTCCACGTGTTTCGAATATTGTCTTTACAATTTGAAAACCTCGATTTATAATAACTAATTTTATCCCTAACCAGCTGTTTACTTACCATGTTTCTGCATTTTTTGTATTCGTTTCTAAAATCCATATTATTACTAGAGTGTTTCCACTTACGAAACCACTTGTCCCTCTCTTTCATTTTCTTTTTTAAAGTAAGAGTAACCCATGGTTTCCGGTTTCTAGAATAAAGACCCGAACACATCCTAACTTCCTCAGCACTATCATACACCCGCTTAAAGATATTAGAAATTTCATCATAAAGCTGACATGGGTCATCACAGTCCATTAAATGATCCCAATTAATGGCAGTTAACGCTTGTCTTATTTTGTTATCATTAAAAATTATTTTCTCTGTTTTCTCAGTTCCGTTCTTTCTTACGTCAATATCCTTATGAATTCCCACCCCCACAATATAATGGTCCGATATCTTAGCTTCGTATATAGCAGAGTGCAGATCCTTATCACAGTTGACAAGTTTAACGAAAATATGATCTATACAAGTTCTAGAAATACAACCAGCCCTTTCTTCTACTCTGGTATCACCAGTAATGCATCCTCTCATACCATAACTTGCCATAACATCTTTATAACGTTGAACATTTATGTCACAATTATCATTTATATTTAAATTAACATCGCCAACTAAAACAATTTGATCCTGAACTGACACATTTTCTAACCAACAACTTAACTCATTGATAAAGTTTATAATATTTGTATTATTTGGCGGTCGATATAGGGATAACACATGCGTATTTACTCCATTTAGTGTAATAACACCATGTACACCTTCAAAATAGTGGAACGTCAAGTCTGACAACACAAAATCAACTCCTTCACGAACGTAAACAATAACACCGCCACCGCGGCAACTCTCCCGCAAGTTCGAGTACATATCGAACCCTTTAATGCTAAACGTGTCTTTCTCATCATTCTTAATGTTTACTTCACCTAATATTAAAATATGAAGAGAAGGAAGAAGATCATCAATGTAGATCAACATTTCATCAAAATGAAGTTTCATAGATCTAA
>CAMDTW010000001.1:82500-120000 GCA_945910005.1 Isoperla grammatica
AATCTCCATGGCAAACAGTAGTACAAATAGCGCGGGCAATTACACGCCACTGTCCCAACAACCCAGTTATTAGACACATGGCAGGACTACTCGAGGTATTTGCGACCGAACAAACTCAAAACCAAAATGGCGTGTAGACCAAACACATTACGTATCTGCGCCTGGAATGCCAACGGCGGTACTCGAACTAAAACCCCCGAGCTGTTAGACTTCCTGCGAACTAAACGAATACCGATATGTTTGCTTTCGGAAACCAACCTGAAGCACACTGATAAATGGTCAGTGCCAAACTACACCGTCCATCGTACGGATAGACCTCAACCTACGCCACTGTCACGCAACAATCCAGGCGGAGGCACCGCCATCTTGGTGCACAACTCAGTCCGTCACTGCGCTGATGTAGTTGAGGGACTACTGGGAATCGAAGCCACAGCCATTATGGTGGACACCACATACGGTAAAATCAAAATTATCTCGGTATACCACCCACCTAGAAATCATCTTTGTGATAGTGACCTAGATAAGCTACTACCACATGGGCGCAAGGTCATAGTCGCAGGGGACCTAAACGCCAAACACGAGGCGTGGCACTCATCTGTTATGAACATAAGAGGTCAGGATCTATATAACCATGCGGCCAAGCATGATTACGTTGTACTGGGGCCCTGTGAACCCACATTTTACAATCATAATATAAACCACCAAGCAGATGTTCTTGATGTAGCCATACAAGCTGACATCAACGCGGACTATGACGTCACAGTTGTTGATGCGTTGGTATCTGATCACAATCCACTTGTCATCACAGTAGGACACTGCCTAAATAAAAACATGCCCAAGCAAGTGAAGGCTTACGAAAGAGCAAATTGGGTCGCATTTCGCTCCATAGTGAGCGCACTGTGCCAAACGAACCACCCGCGATACCGCATGCAGCAGCCGTAGATGACGCCGTCGCAACCCTCACCAGAGCGATCCAGACTGGCATTGACAAGGCCATACCGACAGTGACGCTGACCGAGAAGTCATACCTGGACATACCGACCCGCATACGACGCTCTATCGCGTACAAGAACACCATAAAAAGGCAGTACCAGAGAACCCGGGACCCCAGACTCAAGACACAACTCAACCGAGCGGTGAAGCAGATTCATTATGACATTGCGACTCTGCGAAACGAGAGATGGGACAACAAACTTGGCCAGCTTCGTCTTCACGATAACTCACTGTGGCGTATGACTCGAGCACTGCGCAGCAACGTCAGAATAGACCCTCCTCTTAACACCTCCAGCGGAGTGGCAGTAACGGCGCGTGAGAAGGCGGAGGCGATAGCAGACACCCTGGAGCAGGCGTTCACACCAAATCCACCGGCTCCAGATTCGGCAAACATTGAAGAGGAAGTCATGCAGTTTCGGTGGACGCCGGAATTACTGACGCCACCTGCCCTGTTGAAACACTCGTCACTCGCGGTACTCGCGACTATAGTACGCGCACTCCCGGCCAATAAGGCCCCGGGCCTTGATGGGATTACCGCCAGGGCAGTGAAGGCTCTGCCGAACAGTGCGGCAGAATACTACCTGCAAATAATTAACGCCTCCATCACCTTGGCGTACTTCCCGGGTAAATGGAAGATGGCAAAAATAGTTTCTTTCCCCAAACCAGGCAAACCAGTCAGGTCTACGACCAGCTACAGGCCGATCAGTTTGCTATCTGTGCTGTCTAAAGTCTACGAACGCATCCTACTCACCAGAATGCAGCAGCACATGGACGACGTTGAGCCACTCCCATTGGAGCAATTTGGATTCCGAGCCGCCCACTCCGCCCCACAACAAGTGGCGCGCGTGGTTCAAATAATCACGTTGAACAGAGACTTCTTCGAACGCAGCACAGCGGGCATATTCCTTGACGTTGCCAAGGCTTTTGACAAGGTCTGGCACGCAGGGCTCATATGGAAACTACGCCAACTCAATTTCCCAGAATATCTTGTGAGACTCTCTGCATCATACCTGGAGGGACGCAAGTTCACGGCCGTGTGGGGGTCGGATACATCAACCCCCCGCCCAATCGCGGCAGGCGTGCCACAAGGCTCCTGCCTGGGTCCTATCTATTACAATATTTACACCCATAACTTACCCAGACCACCAGCTACGATTCACATTGCGGGATATGCAGACGACTTTGCAATTCTCATCAGAGGGCGCTCTAATGCCAGCATAGTGGCGCGGGCTCAGCCATACTTGAACAAAGTCACAGCCTACTACGCGAGATGGAGGACACACCTCAACGTTGCTAAGACCGTAGCGGTCATGTTCAAATCAAATAGGGCAGAAATGCCAGCATTACATCTCAACCATGCCCAGGTTCCATGGCATAACAAGGCTGACTACCTCGGTACAATCCTGGATAGGATGCTCAGCTTTCGGCTAAACACCACAGCCAGGGTAGCCAAGGCCGCCGCAGCTCACGCACGGCTCTACCCCCTGCTCAAGTCGACCTACCTCAGACGGGACTTACGGCTGCTTCTATATAAAGCGATCATCTGGCCAACGCTAACGTATGCTGCACCAGCCTGGGTCCACATGGCCAGCACGACAGTCAACAGGTTGCAAGTCTTACAGAATAAATCCCTACGGACCATAGCAGGGGCCCCTCCCAGGACGCGTACGAAAGACCTCCACGACTTCCTCGACGTACTGTACGTTGAGGACCAACTGACCGCCATGGCGGACAGGTTCTACAGCTTAGCCACAGTCTCAAAAAACCCGCTAATACGCTCGTTACACCCAAACAGACTATTGAGAAGGGAGCTCAAACGAAGACACCGAACCCTGGATGCGGGAACCACCCAGCAGCCAGCCAAGAATCACCATAGCCCGCGCCATTGTGACCCGGACGTCGAACCACCCGACAAGAGACCCAGACTAACCTGACGCGTCCACGCTGAACGTGGATTGCAACCAGCTCGTCCACCTCGTCTAACGTGACAGAAACGCAGGAAGCCTCGCCACGAGGAACCAAGAATATCACGACAAAGACAATTAACATAGCCGTGAATATTGACCTTGCCGGTCAAAACCGGCACATGAACGGGTAGCTCGTAGTTAGCTGAAAACAGCCCGAAACAGAAGAGAACACATAAACACATGTCCTTTAACCGCAATAAAAAAGTTTTTATAACCAGCAGCACGTATTTTTTGCAAAACCTAAGAGGATGTCTAGAGCAACAGTGACAATACCAACCGTGGAAAAATTATAACAACCAATTTTTATTACTTTGAGAAGTAAGTCTTTCAATTTCAAAGTTAAACGTTTGTGCGTTATGAATATTCTAGCTGACTGAAACAAGGGTGGGCAGACTTCCTGGAGATGTATGTTTACCTTCTTTGCAAAACACCTGATTTCGGTATGTTTTGTTGGTTTGAAATGGATTTAAAGTGTCCCTAAATATAATAAAATAAAATTTGGCCTCGCTTTAGGTAATTTGATGTTCTTACTTATAAATGATTTTTTATTCCGAAAAATATTTTCATTTTGCAGATGTTATTAATTAGGTATGAAAGGTATCCTGCAGCAGCAAATTACAAACGCAAATTAAGGACATTTGAAAAAGAAATTATTGATTCTAACAAAGAACATTTTTTAGAAAGAGTACTAAATTCTCTATAGGATGACATATTATTTTGATTTACATTTGGGACAATTTAAACACATTTTTAAAACAATTTTATCATACCAACATCAGGAGGTCCGTAGGCCAGGTGGACAATGGGTTCTTATACCTTAGGCCTGCATTCAGTTTAACAAATTCTTCTTTACGAATTATTTGTATGCTAGTTAATTATCTTCCGTTAAAGGCGTAGATAAAAGCAGTTTGTCTACTGAACTGGTGAGTATTAAAGAGGGGAAAGCAGAGTCGAGCTAGCTGTGTGATTTGTTCATGGTTGCTATGGAGTTTGTTTTTCTAATGGAAAATATCATGTAATAAAACAATTTCATAGCAACAAATCGTAAACTTAACTTGACAATTGACTGTGCCTACGACAATTTCACATATGGGTCCTCCACGAATGCTGTATACGTTGTTTTACATATTCTTAGAAATAACTATCATGAATTAATTTGCTCATCGAACACTTTCAATACACTTTGCATCACCGGCCATGTTCAATGAGGAAACGTTCAGGAAAATAATGCGACCATGTTAAACATAAAGAGAACAGCAAGTATATTTGAACCTTTACAACATACATCTAAATTTTCTTTTATTGATCTGAGCTTATTCCACAATGGAATTTTGTATACTTTTTAGTGACATCCTGACATACATCCCTAGATTCAATGCACAGTGAGGTTATGCATGAGTGTATATTGTATACCTAATATACAGGTTAACATGCAGATCATTTTAAAGTTCATTCAAATCCCAAACATCAGGGCCTGGATCACAAAGATGCCTCACTCTAAATTGTCCTAAGTTAGGCATGTTTAAGCTAGATAAATCAAGATAAATCATCTCCGGGTATTACTACGCATTCACAAATAAAATATTATTAGTTAAATTGTTGATATTTTACTATATTTTATTTTCATGACACTTTATAACGACATATGTGTGATTTATGTCACTAATATTTGCCTAAACTAACCTTTGTGAATCTGGGCCCTGCTTAAGGCTGGTCCACACAGATTTTGAAGACATAATGCATAAGGTTTTAAGACGTTGTTTTAAAAACAACAATGAGAGCAACGTCTTAAAACTAAAACTTTGTTGAAACGCCAGTACGTGTTTCCTATGATCCCACTTTACGACTACGCGTTAAACCTTAAATCGTATGTCTTAAAAATCTGTGTGGACCAGCCTTAAGTACAGTGTATGTATTGTTGCCGATACATAGCATAGTGTAAGATATTAAATACTTGCATAACCACTGAATATCTGATCGTTTGTTTCATATTGGTTGTAAATTGTATAAACCTAGTCAACTTTTTTTTAAATTAATTATAATTCTTTTAACACTATCGCCTGAAAAAAAATATTTATATTTGTTTGATAAAATACAACCGGAATGGTGTTGAAAACGGGTCTTATAAATACAAGGAATACGTTTTACATTTTCATCAGTTTCTAAATATTATGGAGATTATTAACGTAACATAATGCGGCCATTTTCATGGCCATCTATTATTTCAAGTTTCAACATATTTAAGAATAAATGTTGACATTTTAGCTGTCAAAAGAAGAAGAAGAATATGCTTACGGGGAAACATGAAAGTTTTAACAAGTATATCCCCCGATAAAGTTTAAGAAAATGATTATTGTATGCCTGTGTAAAGGACTAATAGAGTTATCGTTGAAAATGGCATATTATATTACTTGTTGAATGCTTTGACGGGGAATATAGGTGCTACAATTCTCATGTTTTATGGTTAAGCATGTTCGTCTCCTATTGACAGCTCAAATGCCAACATACCATCATCTCCATTGATTTAGGGTCAAATGCATAGTCGTTCCTCACGTGCTCCTCAACTCAGCCTTTCGTCAGACACGTCCAACCACCAATCACAGAGCAGTCCACATGGCAATGCTGCTCTGTGATTGGTGATTGGGAGAGTCTGATGAAAGGCTGAGTTGAGGAGCACGTGAGGAACGACTATGCATTTGACCCTTAGAAATTTAATCAAAATAACATTGAAACGAAATCTAGACAACATGACAGAGAAAAGCTATTAGGGTCCACTTTCACCAAACTTTCATCCTTTAATTTTTTCTAATCCTTAAATAGCTTTAACTTTAATCTGTTAATCGGAGAAATTGGCGCCAGGTAGAACCCACCGTAAATTTTATATGTAATGTTTCTTAAACCATGGTAACCAATCCGAGATTAGTAAATCGGCCGATTAAGAAGTTTAGTGACTGAATTCGAACTTAAAGCAGATATATCACGTTTAAGTATATCGAACCCTTAATCCGGTAACAATATCCACGCAAGTATCTAATTTGTCCTCGTCTCTATTCACATCAGTGTAGATGAAAATTAATCGAATCCGCTGCAGCAAAGCAGAATATAATTCCAGGACACGGTTAAGCTGGACAATGACTGGATAAACCGTTCTCCCTCATAAGTTCCAGGACAAATTACGATACTAATTTCCGACCTGGCTTTAGGGTCCTCCCGTGACGTCACGCGTGGTTCGTACACACGATCTGTTGCAACTAGTCCCGTGACGTCACGCGTGGTTCGTACACACGATCTGTTGCAACTGGTCTTGTGACGTCACGCGTGGTTCGTACACACGATCTGTTGCAACTGGTCTCGTGACGTCACGCGTGGTTCGTACACACGATCTGTTGCAACTGGTCTCGTGACATCACGCGTGGTTCGTACACACGATCTGTTGCAACTGGTCTCATGACGTCACGCGTGGCTCGTACACACGATCTGTTGTGTTATTACTAGATACTCACCAAGAACCGATTACCCCATGTTCAAAGTGACCCCGGCTTCCCCCGAGCTATACATTATACGGCGTCAGATGTAGTCAAATGTGTCCTATGGGCCACTCGAAATAGACTAGACGCATTCTGGTGGCAAGAATATAAGTACTATAAGGGGGAAAGTCGTCGTACAACAACTTTGGGAATGCTTTCTTCATCAGTTAGTAATGTGTTTACGGTCTAGGCCAACCCGAGCAGGTATCTGAATTAGCCACGACCGCTGGTTGGTTGCCGCTCAACCACCCGTGACGGAAGCCATACCGAGGTTGTTGTACGACAACTTTACCTGCTATGGGAGAGATCCCAAGTAAAACAACGCCATGAAAATGAAATCTTAAATCTTTACTTTTAGGAATGTGTGTGAACCGATATTTTACAACAATATGGATTGTTTCCGAATAAAGACAAATGGATGTGCTTTCAGAGATCAAAGTCACAAATATTGCCTGGAGAGAGATCGTTGAACTACCAAGCATAACTGAGCAAAGATATTCTACTATTCCAATGTGTTTGGCGTCTAGTGTGAAGACAGGAAACACGCAGAATTTACTAATATAAGGGGGGCGACATGAAACCAGTTGCGCTGCCCTGCGGGCTAGATCTTATGTAGTCGATAAAGATGTTACCCATTATAAAACATACTTTTTTTTCATCTCTTCCAGGATCAACCGACATCAGTAAGAGCTTCACCGCTAGGTTCGCCCCCTACCAAGAATGTGTCAGCACCGCAGTGTTTCTATTCAACCGCTATAGGTTAGTACTACAAGGTCATATTAAGTCATAAAGCCGTCCCTGACATAAGCCTATCAGATAAATTAAGAAATAAACATTGTCAAGAGTGTCTTAATGTTATGAAACTAATTAAGAGGTAAAATACGGTGGCTTCTTAGCTGATAAAGGGCTTTCATACCGGGAAGGGTGTATCATGAGATACATAGAAAGCCGGTTTATTGTATTAATGTATGATACACATTAAAGTATGTGTTCTCATACTTTGCAATATCGGTGGTTATGAAAACGTAGATGTGTATTTGCTTAGAGAAAAAAGGTTCTTCCCCCCCCCCCCAACCCCCCTCCTAAAGCCCCCTTACTGAGATGTCTGCCAATTAAACCTTATAATTATCCAGTGTTGCGCTAAGATGCAATCCACCTGTAAGTTGGTTTCACTCTGCTAGCTCTGTGCTCCAGTTTCCGTCCGATATTCGATGAAATAAACTCCTTGTTTGAGTGTCCTGCAAACTTTAACACTTCGGTGAATTCGACGCTAGATAGCAGCACGGTTCACATTCCTTTGACATCACGACTCTCATGTGTAACTGATCTTAATGTGGTCGCATCTGGACATTGGCCTCTGAAGTGGAACCGAAGTCGGACCCCCCCCCCCACCCCGCCCCGCCGCAACCACCAACCGCCAACCTCTCCAGCCAAAACACACACACATTTTATTTGTAAACTGTCATTTTGTCTTATGAATGTGTAATATTAATTTTAATATTTGAAATTTGTTTTGCAAAATCCTATATATTGTGTATTAATCAGGACGCTGGACCCGTAAGTTCATTTTATGTACATTGCCAGTCTTTTCTTAAAAAAGGTTGATTTTTTTCTCTACAACTGTAAATAATAATGTTTTATTTTTTAGGTGTTGGGTCTTTCTGGCATTGTGAGGAATGCAACACGAAACACAACTATAGCACCAATGTAAGTATTCGCATACCAATCTCAGGTCATTGTCTACTACCACTTTCAACCGCGTCAATTGAAAGAAAATCAGCAGATACCTGGTGTTCTTTCACACATTCGTTAATTCATGGTTCAGCTTATTCAAGTGCACAGGCGGTTTGTCCACACCAACCGTTACAGGTAACCAACGAAAGGTTTTAAATTATCCCCAATGGACCTGTTTAGATTAGATGGTAGGGATAAGGCTTGGAGTCGGCTGTGTCGTAAGCATCAGAATATTTACTTTGACCCAACTATATTTGATTGTTCGCAGAATTGCTTTAAATGAATCTCAGAGTTATAGTGATCACAAGTATATGAAACAGATTTTATATAGCATTACCTCCCTCTCGTATAACTTATGCTAAACGATTAAATACAAAAACCTCTAGCAATGGCTGTACAATGGTATAATACATTTAAGTGTATAAGATGTTTTTTATTAAATAAATTTGAAGTTGTTTTTTCTTAAATACATAGGGTGTCCATACACTGCTTGCACAAGGAAAAACTTGAGTTTAATATATATATATTTAAAACGAAAAGCTTTTTTCTCAACGTTAGCTTTACTAACCAACGTTAAAAAGCGTTGATAAGTTTTTATGCAGGATAATCTTACTATTAATTGTTACGTCTAATGTAATGTAATGGTTGCTTAACTTGAATGCTGGCAGTTGGCTTCACACGACACATTTGACGTTTATTTATGAGTTTTATGCTCTCACGAATTCATTTAATAGATCGTAAAGTTTTTAGGTTTTTAGCTAAAATATACACAACACTTTCGATAATTTTTCTTTTATATTATACTTAAAAGTATTTTAAATTATTTTTAAATCGTAATATCAGCAATAATTTTTTTTTCGCCTGTATGGATTTGTGGATTGTGGATTTGTGTGTGGTTGCTATGGAGTTTGTTCTTCTTATTGAAAATAACATGAAATAAAACTAACCCAATACTTTACTTGACCGTTGACTTTGCATCTCATAGATAAGTAGTGTAACCTACTCGAACCGTCAGCATTTTAGAGATTTAAAAGCAATCCACTCTGCTATACCAAAAAGTCAAGTTTAGCTTTCTACTGGTTTGGCACTTGTTCATTGCTTCATGTTGCAATAGAGACTTAACCCACTTTAATTTTATAAATGATAAAAATTTGCTAATGATCTATCTTTCTTATCGTAGAAGTACGCCTTACCCCTGTTCTCGCCGAGGATACACCGTTAAGACGACCCGGGCATTGGCGGACGGTGAGTTAAATAGTAAGGAGGCAATTCAGACGGAGGGAAGCAGGATGCCAGAATCCAGCAAACACTCAACTCAGCATAAGATTAATTCTAAAAAGTGACTAGTCAATGGTTTTATTACAAATATGAACTGTAGGTTTTGTAGTTAAGCACAAAATAAAAAGGTACTTTTCTCCTTTAGAGACTCTGAAAATTAATTCCTCCCTTTCACCCACATATAAATCTAATAACAAGTTTCAATAGCTGTCAATTATATTTGAAATGAGTTTTATCCACGCCAGTTAAATAAACACTCTTCCAGTAGATGTTCAAAGGAACACAGTATGAGCTAAAGCATTGGCCAAAACGCATCAAAACTAGAACAAGACTAAACGAAGAGTTATTATTGATTCATGGTACAATTGTGTTGACTAACCACTTACCTCTGTATTTCGACCTACCATTAAGAACTCTCGCTATCTGACGGTAGAATAAGCTTTAAAATCTTGGAAATTCGTTGATTGATGTTTAGAGGCACAAACAAAACATCAAGGTTATCAGTGCTTATCTTTGTTAGGTGAATGTCTTGTTATTTAAATCCTGTTAATCAATTAAACTGCATGAGGGAACTTTAAAACGTTATTGATTGCTTCTTCGGTTGTTCTAGTAAGATTTTGCAGAATCTGAATGTTAGCTCGTATTGTACTCGTTAAGCTAAATACTTTGAACAGTCTTAAGTATCGTGTTTGACAATCAATTTCACAAGACATTAAAGTCTAACACTGGCTGGGGTCATCTTTTAACAGATAGTTTTGAGTAAAATATGTGTGGCCGATTCGGATGCGAGTTCCAAGAACTTCTCGTGTCCACACAAGAGCTTCAAGGACAACCATGGAGTGAGAGAGTCTTTTGTGTCCATCGGTGTGTTGTTTACTATGTTTTTACCAATTACCACGGCATATTGTCTTTTACATGTTAAGCGAGCATAGCGAGCGTCTCCATTTTACTATTAAGGCACTAGTTCTTTTTTTCTTTTTTTTTTCTTTTTCTGTAACACGATAGCGGTCGAATGTAGAGTCGGATCAAATTGAAATTTTAACCATCCACTCTCGATGAAAATTGAACGCCATTAGTTTTGTGGAAAAATCGGTATTGAAGTAAATTAGTTTCTTGAGTTATTAAGAGAATAAATGGTGGATATAAATCAGTTACCTATTTTGTACTAAATGTTCGTCCCGTTCTCAAATTATCAGGAAAATTAATAAACCCAAAATGTGTACTTTAACTAGATATATTTTGTTAGGATAATTATCACGATGGAGCCCCGACGGGAAAGCCATTTCTAAGACCCAGCAACTCGTGTGTAATTGAAGCTGTTATTGCGATAATGGCGTGAATAACAAAGTATCTTCAACACGGATCACCAAAACAATAATAACAATTAAATAAGAATACATTTCACGGACAGAATGCCAAATATATAGATGTATTTACTTATTTAATCGTTCTGGGAATAATCTTACGTCAAATATAAAGGTGCATTTATACGTGAGGTGGTGGCTCAGTTAACAAATAACTAAAGCTATTTAAGAAGAAAAAAAAATCCCCCACTGCAAATCAGTTTTTTTACTGAGTGGGTAGACTCAAAATGGGAATTTATTAATTTTATTTATTATGAACTCTACAAATCAACATCATTCACTCAGATTGCCCAGTGAATACACCAAGTTCGTCTCTATCAAAAACAAGTCAGTAAAGAGGACTCCTCAAAGGGAAGCTTATCTCTCGCTTACTATGCAACGTAGAAAACGTCAAGCTTGTCACCAGGAAGGATGCACGGTTTAAAAACATGTGACCATCAACGATTTCTATTCAAATAACAAAAACCACTCGCTTGGCAATAGCGAAGACAGGAGCTCTGGATTCGGTCCTTTTTTAAAAGGTCGCCCATATTTATCTCTTTCTCAAGAAAATTGACCATCACTAAATGAAACCGCTATTTTACTACTGTGCCTAAAAACCTGTTATGAGACCTGCTAATCCTAAATATTCATGGTCGAAGTCGAAGGTCCATGTTGTTTGGGCTGTTTAACTATAAGAGGGTAAGTGGTTTGTCAAAAAAGGGGATGATTGACAGCATTGGTCTCGAAATATAAGAAACAGTTTATTTTAGTTCGCATTTTGCCAGCGTGTATTTTCAATGGAGACGAACTGTAGACTAGGCTCTACCACACTTGTGTCGCTCTACAGACTAAGAGACAGGCTTACTCATGATGATTACTACTTGAACGTGCTAACCTAACTTAGTCCGACTCGTAACTACATCATCATCTAAGTTAATCAAACAGAAATGTATTTCAATTGCAAAATTAATATAACTAATAATTTTACCACAAATTGTAAACAAGTTCATTTGTGTTATGAGAGTGGTCAGCTGTTTCTTCCGTGCGATAAATATATAATAATGTGTTATTACTAGATACTCACCAAGGGTCCGATTACCCCATGTTCAAAGTGACCTCGGCTTTCCCCGACCTATACATTATATGGCGTCAAGTGTAGTCAAATGTGTCCTATGGGCCACTCGAAATAAAGTCACGCATTCTGGTGGCAAGAAAATAACTTCTATAAGGGGGAAAGTCGTCGTACAACAACTTCAGTAATGCTTTCTTCATCAGTCAGTGATGTGTTAACGGTCTCAGTCAACCCGAGCAGATATCTGAATTAGCGACGACCGCTGGTTGGCTGCCGCTCAACCACCCGTGACGGGATCAATACCGAGGTTGTTGTACGACGACTTTACCTGCTAGTGGAGAGATCCCAAGTAAAAAAACGCCATGAAAATGAAATCTTAAAGCTTAACTCTTTGGAATGTGTGTAAACCGATATTTTACCAAAATATGGATTGATTCCGAATAAAGACAAATGGATGTGTTTTCAGAGATCAAAGTCACAAAAATTCCCTGAAGAGAGATCGTTGAACTACCAACCATAACCCAACAAAGATATCCTACTATTCCAATGTCTTTGGCGTCTTGTGTGAAGACAGGAAACACGTAGAATTTACCCTTATAAAGGCGGCGACATGAAAACAGTTGCGCTGCCCTGCGGGCTGGATCTTATGTAGTCGATAAAGATGTTACCCATTATAACTCATACTTATTTTTCATCTCTTCCAGGATCAACCGACATCAGTTAGAGCTTCACCGCTAGGTTCGCCCCGTATCAAGAATGTGTCAGCACCGCAGTGTTTCTATTCAACCGCTATAGGTTAGTACTACAAGGTCATATTAAGTCATAAAGCCGTCCCTGACAAAAGCCTATCAAATAAATTAAGATAGTAGCATTGTCAAGAGTGTCTTAATGAAAATGGAACTTATTAAAAAGTAAAATACGGTGGCTTCTTAGCTGATAAAGGGCATTCATACCAGGAAGGGTGTATGATGAGATACATAGAAAGCCGGTTTATTGTGTTCATGTATGATATACATTCAAGTATGTGTTCTCATACTTTGCAATATCGATGGTTATGAAAACGTAGATAAGATGTATTTGCAGTGAGAAAATAGGTTCTGCTCTCTCCCACCACCTCCCCTACCCCCCTCTCCGAGATGTCTGCCATAAAAACCTTATAATTATCCAGTGTTGCGCTAAGATGCAATCCACCTGTAAGTTGGTTTCACACTGTTAGCTCTGTGCTTCAGTTTTCCGTCCGATATTCGATGAAATAGGCTAACCTCATTGTTTGAGTTTCCGAAAAACTAACACTTCGGTGAATTTGACGCTAGATAGCAGCACGGTTCACATTCCTTTGACGTCCCGACACTCATGTGTAACTGATACTAATGTGGTCGCATCTGGACTGAGGTGGAACCGAAGTCGGACCCCCCACATCCCCCCCATCCAAAACACACACACATTTTAGTTGTAATCTGTCATTTTGTCTTATGGTTGTGTTATATTCATTTTAATAGTTAAAACTTGTTTTGTAAAATCGTATATATTGTGTATTAATCAAGACGCTAGACCCTTGAGTTCATTTAATGTACATTGCCAGCCTTTCCTTAAAAAAGGTTGATTTTTGTCTCTATAACTGTAAATAGTAAAACGTTTTATTTTTTAGGTGTTGGGTCTTCTCTGGCATTGTGAGGAATGCAACACGAAACACAACTATAGCACCAACGTAAGTATTTGCATACCGACCTCAGGTTATTGTCTACTGCCCCATTCAACCCCGCCAATTGAAAGAAACTCAACAGATGCCGGCCCTTCTTTCACACATTTGTAAATGCATGTTTCGGCTTAGTCGAGTGCACAAGCGGTTTGGCCACACACACCGTTACATGTGACCAACGGAAGGTTTTAAATTTTCCACAATTGACCTGTTTAGATTAAATGGTAGGGATTAGGCTTGGACTCAGCTGTGTCGTAAGCATCAGTAACTTACTTTGATCCAACTATATGTGATTGTTCGCAGTACTGCTATAAATGTTTCCCAGAATTATAGTGATCACAAGTGTATGAAACAGATTTTAAATAGCATGACCTCCTTCTCGTATAACTTATATGCTAGACGATTAAATACAAAAACCTTCAGCAATGGCTGTACAATGGTATAAGATGTTTTTTATTCAATAAATTTGAAGTTGTTTTTTCTTAAATACATTGGTTTTCCATACACTGCTTGCAAAAGGTAAAACTTGAGTTTAATATATATATTTAAAACGAAAAGCTTTTTCCTCAAAGGTGGCTTTACTATTCAACGTTAAAAAGCGTTGATATGTTTTTGTGAAGGAGAATCTTACTATCAATTGTTACGTCTAATGTAATGTAATGGTTCCTTAATTTGAATACTGGCAGTTGGCTCACACGACACATTTAAAGTTTATTTATGAGTAATATGCTCTCACGAATTCATTTCATAGATCTTAAAGTTTTTAGATTTTTAGCTTAAATATTCACAACACTTTCGATAATTTGTCTTTAATATTATACATAAAATTATTTAAAAATTTTTTAAATCACTTTGTTGTGTACCAGGATTCACTGGTAGAGCAAGGAATCTAAAGATAAAGCTTGCGGGGAGCGCAACTCTTTATACAAGTGAATTTGCACAACATGGATCGATGCAATGTCTGAGGACGTTAGGATTTCAGGATGCGAAATAACTAGACTTGGTTCAAACAACAATAAGGAACCGTATTTTAATTATTGAAACACTTTTGTCCTAACCCTGGCAATGATGTGGCGACCCTGCTTAGGCTGTATACATAAGATTACACAGTACCATCTCGTTCCCGCACCTCGTCAGCTGTACCTGGTCATTTCGTAGTCCGCCCGTCGACGGTCATTCCCACGTTCGAGTCTCCAATGCAGCTTTCTCGACCCGCCGTCCTGCAGCTCTTCTACGTTGACCCTCGTAGCTACGACGTGCTCACTGGTGCCCGACCATCTTCCCTCGACACTCCGATCAGTTCCACCCGTTCAAGCCACGTGCCCAACTTATATCTCCCCCTGCTATCCCCTCTCTCTGGCATTTTCCCCAACACATGACGTATGTCACCAAACAATCCCAAGACCCAAAGCTATCAACAATCAACAATCAATCGTCTACCATCAAGCCTAGATCTCCTGGACAACACATGACACAGCAAAATAACCAAACTATCATTATGATTATTATGCATGTGTCAATAAACAGATGTTATTGAGGTTGCCCTAGACTGATGGCGACACAATAGCAACCTCAGCATTAACCTAATTGCGAGCAGTACAAGCACAAAACAGAAAATGTTATGAAATTGCTCCATCATGTCTTGAATCAAATAGCGTAAATCACGTAATAAGAGAGAATTAATGTGACAAATGGACAAGTCCCACGCCGGACATTACAATATTATCAGCAATAATTATTTTTTCGCCTGTCATAACTTTATACACGTGTATCGGTGTCTTTATCTGTACATCATTGTCCATCGTCATCGGTCCCGTTTGTCCGTAAAGCCACTGAAACCCCCAAACACCCTAATAAACTCAGGCGAGTGAGAGACCTATACTACACATCGCATCAACAACGTGCGGAAACCACAACCTTAGAGCGGATTTCTGCTCTAAGACCACAACAAGCATCTCAGAGATAACATCGTGCGATACAAACACTAGCGCCACCGGGATCGAACCTGTAGAGCGGCCATGGGGTGAACCACGAATGGAGATCACCCAATAAATGATAGGGCGGGTCACAGTCGCGGCGTGGAGATGGACCGAGAAGGGTTTTGCACAGTCGAGTAGAGTATAGGATTTGTTTGTGGTTGCTATGGAGGATGTTCTTCTTATGGAAAATAACATGAAATAAAACCAACCCAATACTTAACTTGACCGTTAACTGTGCATCTCATAGATGAGTTGTGTAACCTACTCGAATCGTCAGCATTTTAAAGATTTAAAAGCAATCCACTCTGCTGTACCAAGAAGTCACGTTTAGCTATCTACTGGTTTGGCACTTGTTCATTGCTACATGTTGCAATAGAGATAACCCAATTTAATTTTATAAACGATAACAATTTGCTAATGATCTATCTTTCTTATCGTAGAAGTACGCCTAGCGATTCTGGCTGACTGTTGTCAATAGTCTTCTTACCTCTGTTCTCGCCGAGGACAGACCGTGAGACGACGCGGGCATTGGCGGACGGTGAGTTAATAGTTGGAAAGCAATTCAGACGGAGTGAAGCAGGATTCTAGAATCCAGCAAACACTTAACTCAGCATAATACATTCTAATAGGTGAATTGTCAATGAATTTATTACAGAAATGTACGTTAGGTTTTGTAATTAAACACAATTTTAATAGGTAATATTCACCTCCAGAGACTCTGGAAATTAATTCTTCTCTTTCACCCACCTATAAATCAAAATACTAGTTTCAATAGCTGTCACTTATATTCAAAATAAGTTTTATTCAAACCAATTAAATAAACACTCTTTCAGTAGATGTTCAAAGGAACACAGTATGAGCTGAAGCATTGGCCAAAACGCATCAAAACTTGAACAAGAATAAACAAAGAGTTATTATTGATTCATGGTACAATTGTGTTGACAAACCACTTCCCTCTGTATTTTGACCTACCATAAAGAACTCCCGATATCTGACGGTAGAATTGGCCTTAAAATCCTTCAACTTGGTTGATTGATGTTTAAATGTACATATCATAAAGGCTATCAGAGCTTATCTGGTAAGGTGAATGTGGTTATCTTGTTATTTAAATCCTGTTAAAGGGGTTCTCACCGACTAGATTTATTTTTTACCATATGATCTACTGCACCACACCAATCGATAATGAACCATTAAACATCTTAAGTTGAAACCTGTGAATTGTAATTAATTTATGAAATTTCTGGTTAACTGCCGCGGCGACTGTTGCACGAGCGTGGTGTCAGCCGGCTTTTGGTGCGAGTGTACTCTACTGACTACTCGACACCGCTTCGCAGACCGCGTTCATTGCGCATGCGTTGACTATTTCCCCTCCCAATACTACTCTCTCTCTCTCTCTCTCTCTCTCTCTCTCTCTCTCTCTCTCTCTCTCTCTCTCTCTCTCTCTCTCTCTCTCTCTCTCTCTCTCTCTCTCTCTCTCTCTCTCTCTCTCTCTCTCTCTCTCTCTCTCTCTCTCTCTCTCTCTCTCTCTCTTCTCTCGCTCTCTCGTGGGTGTACGGGTGAAGCTTAGTTTTCCCATGTGCGTGCATTCTCGTGTATGGTGTGTAACTGTGTGTCTTGTACTGTGTCTGTTATCATAGCTATATTACGGACAATTATTTTCTTTATTGTTAATAATATAATGCCGTGTTGTTATGTGTACGGTTGCAACAACAAAGGGACAAAGGATGATGATCCTCTTCCTTCAAGTGGACTGAATGAAAATTGAAATTGAAACCGGCGAAACAGTTGTTTGTTCATTAGCAACTAGCAACTGCACACCCGCTTTGCAAAAATCTGTATTATTATTATTTAGGTATATGTTATGTAGGCTTCCGTGTAATGTAATGCTACCTTCAATGCAAAAAGATTAAAAACAATGATACCTCTTAAAAATTATACTATGTCACGGAGAAGAAATAAATTACAGTTTAGATCAGTCAGGTAAAACTTGCACGGATGTCTCTTCAAATGGAATAAACCCAGTATATTTGCCCGACACATCCGGGAACAGTTACCTTATTTTATTCACTACACAAGCAGGTATAATAACGCGGTTGTGTTTGCCCAGAGCTGTGTTTGAGTTAATCCAATACACAAACTGTCGGTACGCTAAATGCCGCCATAAATTGTTTGGTACTGGTTCGATAGAATACGATTTCTTTTTAATTTTTTTCAGTTGCAATTAATATGAAATCAAAATTAAGTTATCAAATATTTGGTGGTCCATAATGCACACGTTGTCTTCTAACATACTTCTCACAGCCAGTATTTTCGCACAACAAATACATTCGGCGACTGTGGGCATAACTGAACATTCGTCACATTTGCACCAATTTTCCTTATTGTTCCTATCGCCATCGCTAATACTTTCAATAGACTCTTTGGCTTTCTCTTTTTCTGCCAATTCTTCTGCAGAATATTCGGGCTCAAACTGGTACACAGCAGTAGCTATCGAGAAATATGATACGCAAAGTGTTACAATTACGAGACGATGCAATGCAAACCCGTCACCCCGACTGACTGACGCTGCCTCCCCTCCTTCCACTCGTTTCCCCTCCTCCGAGCATCGCGTGACTGGCCGATCGCCGATGTGCACAGCAACGCTCAGATCGAAAGGGAGCACCCGATTACACATCTTTATTTTGTACCTGAACGGAAGCTCCGATTACAAAACCAATATATACGAAATACGCAGAAAAGAAAGACGCAGCGAAAAGTATTCCATCATTTTTTTTTTGGAGCAGAATCCTCCAAGGTAAAAGGCAAACAGGTCGTCCCAATGCTATTTCTTATGGGAGATTTTCGCCGATGGGACCTAGCTCGAAAATCACTAACTTTGATATTTTTTTCCCGGGTTATGGTAAACCCGATTTCTTTTCATTTAGTCGCTAATTTCATAGCTAATCATCCTTAGATAAACATATTTTTTTGGTGTAGCGGGTGAGAACCCCTTTAATCAGGTAAACTGCATGAGAGAACTTTACAACGTAATCGATTGCTTCTTCGGTTTATCTAGGTAGATTTCTCGGAATCTGAATGTTAACTCGTATTGTACTCAAGCTAAATACCTTGAACAGTCTTAAGTAACGTGTTTGACAATCAACATCACATGACATTAAAGTCTAACACTGGCTGGGGTCATCTTTTAACAGATAGTTTTGAGAAAAATATGTGTGGCCGATTCGGATGCGAGTTCCACAACCTCTCTTGACGACACAAGAGCTTCAAGGACAAACATGGAGTGACAGCCTTTCGTGCCCCTCGGTGTGTTGTTAACTATTTTATGCCACTTATAACGCCATATTGTCTTTAACACGTTAAGTGAGCATAGCGAGCGTCTTCATTCTACTATTATTGCACTAGTTCTGTTTTTGATTTTGTTCTTTTTCAGTCTCACGATAGCGGTCGAATGTAGAGGCCGATTTAATTGAAATTTGAACCATCCACAAGCCTCGAGGTGGATTGAACGCCATTAGTTTTGTGGAAAAATCGATCCAGAAGTTAATTAGTTTCTCGAGTTATTAAGACAATAAATGGTGGATATAAATCAGTTACTTATTTTGTACTAAATGTTTGTCCTGTTCTCAAATTATAAGGAAAATTAATAAACCCAAAATGTTTACTTTAACTAGATATATTTTGTTATGATAATTATCACGATGGAGCCGCAACGGGAAAGCTATTACTAAGACACAGCAACTCGTGTGTAATTGTAGCTGTTATTGCGATGTTGGCGTGAATAACAAAGAATCTTGAACACGGATTACCAAAACAATAATAACAATTAAATAAGAATACATTTCACGGACAGAATGCCAAATATATAGATGTATTTACTTATTCAATCGTTCTGGGAATAATCCTACGTCAAATATAAAGGTGCATTAATACGTGAGGTGGTGGCTCAGTTAATAATTAACTAAAACTTTTTAAGAAGAAAAGAAAATCCCCCACTGCAAATCAGTTTTGTTACTGAGTGGGTAGACTCAAAATGGGCATTTATGAATTTTATTTATTATGAACTCTACAAAACAACATCATTCATTCGATTGCCCAGTGAATACACACAAGTTCGTCTCTATCCAAAACACGTCGGTAAAGAGGACTCATCAAAGGGAGGCTTATTTATCTCTCGCTTACTGTGCAAGGTAGTAAACGTCAAGCTTGTCACCGGGAAGGATGCACAGTTTAAAAAACAAGTGGCCATCAACGATTTCTATTCAAATAACAAAAACCACTCGCTAGGCAATAGCGAAGACGGGAGCTCTGGATTCGATCCTTTTTTAAAGGGTCGCCCATATTTATCTATTTCTCAACGAAATTGACCATCACTAAAAGAAACCGTTTTTTTACTACTGTTCTTAAAAACCCGTTATGAGACTGGCTAATCCTGAATATTCATGGTTGAAGTTGAAGGTCCATGTTGTTTGGGCTGTTTTACTATAAGAAAGTAAGTGGTTTGTCAAATAAAGGAGATAATTGAAAGCATTAGTCTCCAACAATAAGAAACAGTTTATTTTAGTTCGCATTTTGCCAGCGTGTATTTTGAACGGAGACGAACTGTAGACTAGGCTCTACCACACTTGTGTCGCTCTACAGACTAAGTGACAGGCTTACTCATGATGATTACAACTTGAACGTGCTTAACTCACTTAGTCCGTCTCGTAATTACATCATCATCTAAGTTAATCAAACTAAAATGTATTCCAATTTCAAATATAACTAATAAGTTTACCACAAAATGTACACAAGTGCATTTGTGTTGTAAGAATGGTCAGTTGTTGCTTACGTGCGATAAATATCCTAGGAAAACGCTCTGTTTGACGCGTTGATAAGCGAGCGCGTCAATATCTACGAACTTTCTGTCGAAAAGATTTCAATGCTTATACAAACAACAATTAACAACAATTCAAGAATGCGCATTGCAAATTTTTTTCTAATTTCCATAGCTATTATACTTCCCGACATTGTTGGATGCAGTGCAATGTGCGTTGCTAAGAATTTTCGCTGTCAAGTTTTCGCCGCGGTCCGCCACCGTTACTAACAGTTATTGACAGCAATAGAAATGTAATTTATGCCTCTTATATGTATCAGATCGCGTTTACATTAGTATATTCGTGACCGGACAAAACTTTACTATAAGATAGCCACCTCACATTTTGCCGTTATTGCGTTTTAGAAAATTATTTTCGAGTAACTTTCGTGTAACTTTGCCAATACTTATCAAATCGCCATAAGATTAACATATTCGTGACCGGAAAAATCTGTAAAAAAATATAGCTATCTCCTATTTTGCCGTCATTTTGTTTCAGAAAAATATTTTGCAGTAATTATGGTGTAACTTTGTAACTTTTCAAACGATTTTGCCTCAAAACTATACACCTTCAATCCACATTGACACTTGTGGATGGTCCAAATTTCAAGTTGATCGGACTTTTTGTTCGACAGCTATCGACGGACATAAAATAAAAAAAAAAAACAAACAAACAAACAAACGAACAAAAACAGAACGAAGTGCCATAAGAGTCTCGTGGAGACGCTCGCTTCGCTCGCTTAAAAATACGTGTCTTCTACAGCGCTCAATGTGTAAAGGTTGCAAACTACTTAACTTACAACGGTACTAGGAAAACGCTCTGTTTGACGCGTTGATAAGCGAGCGCGTCAATATCTACGAACTTTCTGGCGAAAAGTTTTCAATGCTAAAACGAACAACAATTCAAGAATGCGCATTGCAAAAATTGTTCTTATCTCCATGGCTATTATGCTTTACGACATTGTTGTATGCAGTGCAATGTGCGTTGCTAAGAATTTTCGTGGTCATGTTTTCAACACGGTCCGCCACCGTTACTAACACTTATTGACCGCAATAGAAATGTAATTTCTGCCTCTAATACGTATCGGATCACGTTAACATTAGTATATTCGTGACCGGACAAAAATTTACTATAAGATAGCCACCTCACATTTTGCCGTTACTGCGTTTTAGAAAAATATTTTCGAGTAACTTTTGTGTAACTTTGCCAATATTTATCGTATCGCCAAAAAATGAACATATTCGTGACCGGAAAAAAGTTTAAAAAAATATGGCTATCTCTCATTTTGCCGCCATTTTGTTTCAAAAAAATATTTTGCAGTAACTATGGTGTAACTTTGTAACTTTTCAAACGATTTTGCCTCAAAACTATACACCTTCAATCCAAATCGAGGCTTGTGGATGGTCCAAATTTCAAGTTCATCGGACTTTCCGTTCGACCGCTATCGACAGACATAAAAACAAAAAAAACAAAAAAAAAAAAAACAAACAAACAAAAAAAAAAACAGAATGAAGTGCCATAAGAGTCAGGTGGAAACGCTCGCTTCGCTCGCTTAATTACAGTTCAATTAAAACGCAAGTCGGCAACTCGCGTTCAACCCGAGTTGCTTTAACTCGAGTAATGAGAACGAGGTATCAGTGATGTGTTTACGGTCGCGGCCAACCCGAGTAGGTATCTGAATTAGCCACGACCGCTGGTTGGCTGCCGCTCAACCACACGTGATGAAGGCATTACTGAGGTTGTTGTACGACGACTTCACCTGCTATGGGAGAGATCCTAAGTAAAACAACGCCATGAAAATAAAATCTTAAATCTTAACTCGTAGGAATGTGTGTAAACCGATATTTTACAATTATATGGATTGATTCCGAATAAAGACAAATGGATGTGTTTTCAGAGATCAAAGTCACAAATATTCCCTGGAGAGAGATCGTTGAACTACCAACCATAACCCAACAAAGATATCCTATTATTCCAATGTCTTTGGCGTCTAGTGTGAAGACAGGAAACACGCAGAATTTACCCTTATAAGGGCGACGACAAGAAACAGTTGCGCTGCCCCGCGGGCTGGATCAAGTTTGAGTCGATAAAGATGTTACCCATTAAAAAACAATTATTTTTCATCTCTTCCAGGGTCAACCGACATCAGTAAGAGCTTCACCGCTAGGTTTGCCCCCTACCAAGAATGTGTCAGCACCGCAGTGTTTCTATTCAACCGCTATAGGTTAGTACTACAAGGTCATATTAAGTCATAAAGCCGTCCCTGACAAAAGCCTATCAAATAAATTAAGAAAGTAGCATTGTCAAGAGTGTCTAAATGATAATGGAACTAATTAAAAAGTAAAATACGGTGGCTTCTTAGCTGATGAAGGGCATTCATACCGGGAAGGGTGTATGATGAGATACATAGAAAGCCGGTTTATTGTATTAATGTATGATAAACATTTTAGTATGTTTTCTCATACTTTGCAATATCGATGGTTATGAAAACGTAGATAAGATGTATTTGCAGTGAGAAAATAGGTTCTTCCCTCCCCCCACCTCCCCAACCCCCCTCTTCGAGATGTCTGCCAATAAAACCTTATAATTATCCAGTGTTGCGCTAAGATGCAATCCACCTGTAAGTTGGTTTCACTCTGTTAGCTCTGTGCTCCAGTTTCCGTCCGATATTCTATGAAACCTTGTTTGAGTGTCCGACAAACTAACATTTCGGTGAATTTGACGCTACATAGCAGCACGGTTCACATTCCTTTGACATCACGACTCTAAGTGTAACTCAGCGGAAGGGTTTCCACTACCGCTAGAAACAACAACAACAACAACAACAACAACTAAGTGTAACTAATATTAATGTGGTCGCATCAGGACATCGGCCACTGAGGTGGAACCGAAGGCGCCCCCTCCCGCCCCCCCCCCCCCCAACACCCGCCCAAAACACACACACATTTTAGTTGTAAGCTGTCATTTTGTCTTATGGATGTGTAATATTAATTTTAATAGTTAAAATTTGTTTTGCAAAATCCTATTTATTGTGTATTAATCAGGACGCTGGACCCTTGAGTTCATTTAATGTACATTGCCAGCCTTTTCTTAAAAAAGGTTGATTTTTGTCTCTATAACTGTAAATAATAAAACGTTTTTTTTTAGTTGTTGGGTCTTTCTGGCTTTGTGAGGAATGCAACACGAAACACAACTATAGCCCCAACGTAAGTATTTGCATACCGATCTCAGGTTATTGTCTACTGCCCCTTTCAACCGCGCTAATTGAAAGAAATGCAACAGATACCTGGCGTTCTTTCACACATTCGTAAATTCATGATTCGGCTTAGTCGAGTGCACAGGCGGTTTGGCCACACTTATCGTTACAGGCAACCAACGGAAGGTTCAAAATTATCCCCAATGCACCTGTTTACATTAGATGGTAGGGATAAGGCTTGGACTCGGCTGTGCCCTAAGCATCAGAATACGTTTTTGTTTTGTAAATAATATACTGTATTAGAAGTTTTTTTTTTTACAAAAAAATACATACAGAATATGTAAAGAAATACCTGGGGAAAAATCCCCTAAACTTTTAACACTAAAATAAACAAGAATAAACATAACTTTGCTTTTTCGCACAAAAGGCTGTTTTAGCAGGAAATTTTTTTTAAAAAACCTGCTGCACAACAAGACGTGAAAATAATTATGGAACTTAAATAATACAAACAAAAGTGTTAAGTAATTACAAAATTTAGTAACAGATTTCTAAACTAAGGATTGTGCATAAGAGTTATTAGTAGAAAAAACCTGCTGCACAACAAGACGTGAAAATAATTATGGAACTTAAATAATACAAACAAAAGTGTTAAGTAATTACAAAATTTAGTAACAGATTTCTAAACTAAGGATTGTGCATAAGAGTTATTAGTAGAATATATAAGCAAAAAAATAAATTTAAAGAGAAATGAAGTGCATAGTATCCTATAAACGAATGTGTTTTGGCATTTTGTGTTTATATTTTTTTAAGTGATGATGAAAGATGGAATAATTACCCAGAGAGAATATAAGTTCATTGTAAGAGTGAGCTTGACATTGCATGAAAAAACGTTCTGTAAGATTATAAACAAAATCATAGATGGAAGGTATATTGAGGTTAGTATGTAAACCATAAGTCAGTGTCCATCGAGGTAGATTTCCAGCAATTCTTAGGCATTTATTTTGAACCACCTGAAGTTTTTAAAAGTTCGTGAGACACGTATCACTGGTGCGGCATAGGTTAGTATTGGACGAATTTAAAGTTTGTACATAAGAATTATGTTATTTTGACTGAGGAAACTTTTTTTATTAAATAGGGGGAACACTGATGACAAAGCTGCATAGGCTTGCTGCACTTGGTGACTGATGTGAGTGGTAAAGGTCAATTTTGAGTCCAGGAACACGCCAAGGTACTTCACAGATGGTGACCAGGGAACGGGACAATTATTTAAAATCAGAATACGTACTTTGAGACAACTAAATGTGATTGTTCGCAGTATTCCTATATATGTATCTCAGAGTTACAGTGATCACAAGTATATGAAACAGATTTTAAATAGCATTACCTCCCTCTCGTATAACTTATGCTAAACGATTAAATACAAAAACCTCCAGCAATGGCTGTACAATGGTATAATACATTTAAGTGTATCAAAGATGTTTTTTATTAAATAAATTTGAAATTGTTTTTCCTTAAAAACATTGGGTTTCCATACACTGCATGCAAAAGGTAAAACTTGAGTTTAATATATATATTTAAAACGAAAAGCTTTTTCCTCAAAGTTAGCTTTACTAGCTAACGTTAAAAAGCGTTGATAAGTTTTTGTGAAGGAGAATCTTACTATCAATTGTTACGTCTAATGTAATGTAATGGTTGTTTAACTTGAATGCTGGCAGTTGGCTTCACACGACACATTTAAAGTTTATTTATGAGTTTTATGCTCTCACAAATTCATTTCATAGATCTTAAAGTTTTTAGGTTTTTAGTTTAAATAAACAAGACACTTTCGATAATTTTTCTTTTATATTATATAAAAAATATTTTTAATTATTCTTAAATCGTAGTATCAGCAATAATTATTTTTTCGCCTAACAGAACTTTATGCACGGGTATCGGTGTCTTTATCTGTAAATCATTGTCCAGCATCATCGGTCCCGTTTGTCCGTGAAGCTTCTGAAATGCCCAAACACCCTAATTAACTCAGGCGAGTGAGAGACCTATACTACACATCGCATCAACAACGTGCGTAAACCACAACAAGCATCTCAGAGATAAAGGCGGTTTCACACAAAATCATAAGACATAAGATTTAAGGTTTAACGCATAGTACTTAAGGGGCGCTGGTACACATAGAAACGTAAGCACAAAGAGTTTATGAGAAGGCATGGCACTCGTTGAAGTTCTTTGGAGGTTGCGGCCAAATACTGTACATACATAATTATTCTATATATTATTATATATATATATATATATATATATATACTCAAGTTTTTCGTGCGTTGTTTTAAGGTTTAAGCATAAAGTTGAACATTGGTCAACTTTCTTATGCCTTAAAACAGAAAACTATGCGTTAAAACTATGTCTTAAAACTAGTGCATTTGTGTGAATACCAGTACGTGTTTCCTATGATCCAACATTACGACTATGCGTTAAACCTTAAATCTTATGTCTTATGTTTTTGTGTGAAACCGCCTTAACATCGTGCGATACAAACACTAGCGCCACCGGGATCGAACCTGTAGAGCGGCCGTGGGGTGAACCATAAATGGAGAATACGCAATAAATGATAGGGCGGGTCACAGTCGCGGAGTGGAGATAGATCGAGAAGGTTTTTGCACAGTCGAGAAGAGTATAGGATTTGTTTGTGGTTGCTATGGAGTTTGTTCTTCTTATTGAAAATAACATGAAATAAAACAAATCCAATACTTAACCTGACGTTTGACTGAACATCTCATAAAATGAGTAGTTTAACCTACTCGAAACGTCACCATTTTAAGATTTAAAAGCAATCCACTATGCTATACCAAAAGTCAAGTTTAGCTATCTACTGGTTCACCAATTGTACATTGCTTCATGTTGCAATAGAGAAAACCCACTTTAATTTTATAAACGATAACAATTTGCTAATAATCTATCTTTCTTATCGTAGAAGTACGCCTAGCGATTCTGGCTGACTGTTTTCAAGAGTCTTCTTACCCCTGTTCTCGCCGAGGATAGACCGTTGAGACGACGCGGGCATTGGCGGACGGTGAGTTAAATAGTTGGGAAGCAATTCAGACGGAGTGAAGCAGAATTCCAGAATCCAGCAAGCACTCAACTCAGCATAAGATTAACTTGTAATAAGTGACGATTCAATGGTTTTATTACAGATATGAACTGTAGGTTTTGTAGTTAAGCACAATATAAAAAGGTATTATTCTCCTTTAGAGACTCTGGAAATTAATTCCACCCTCTCACCCACCTATTAGTCTAAATACTAGTTTCAATAGCTGTTACTAATATTCGAAATGAGTTTTATTCACACCAATTAAATAAACACTCTTCCAGTAGATGTTCAAAGGACCACAGTATGAGCTGAAGCATTGGCCAAAACGCATCAAAACTAGAACAAGAATAAACAAAGAGTTAATATTGATTCATGGTACAATTGTGTTGACTTACCACTTCCCTCTGTATTTAGACCTACCATATAGATTCGGATGCGAGTTCCAACAACCTCTCGTGACGACACAAGAGCTTCAAGGACAACCATGGAGTGACAGTCTTTTGTGTCCCTCGGTTTTTTGTTATCTATGTAATGCCACTTATCACGCCATATTGCCTTTACTTGTCGAAAAAGCATAGCGAGCGTCTCCATATTACCTTTATGGCACTAGTTCTGTTTTTGAATTCTTTCTTTTCTGTCTCACGATAGCGGTCGAGTAAAAAAGTTCGATCAAATTGAAATTTGTACCATCCACAAGCCTCGATGTGGATTGAACGCCATTAGAATTGTGGAGAAATCGGTCCACAAGTTAATTAGTTCCTCGAGTTAATAAAACAACAGATGGTAACTAAATGTCAGTTACCTATTTTGTACTAAATGATCGTCCCGTTCTCAAACTTTAATTAAAATTAATAATCCCAATATGTCTAACTCCACTTGAGATTTTTTGTTAGGATAATTATCACGATTGAGTCCCAACGGGAAAGCCATTACTAAGACCCAGCAACTCGTGTGTTATTGTCAATGATACTGCGATGTTGGCGTGGATAACAAAGTATCTTAGCAAGAATCAACAAAACAATAATATTTATTATACAAGAATACATTGCATACACACACTAATATGGATGTTTTACTTCTTCTGGGAATAATCGTACGTCAAAGGTGAATGTGCAATGCGTGAGGTGGTGGCTCAGTTAACAAATAACTATATTATTTAAGAAGAAATTTGAAATGTTTCGGCAACCAGACGATGTTTTATGATAAGTATATGATATCTACCCGACTTGTCTGGTCTATTAGGAAAGCATGATTATCACCACGATCCATTGTTCATAATCTGTTTGCACTTATTGGACAGTCGTATCATGATGTTATTATCAGCAATTGCTTCTTGCTTGGTAGTACTGGTGGTAGCATTGTCTACAACTTTATTCGCACTCTCAAGGACGTTTGGGAGTGACATCACTTATCAATGTGGCGGCCGTGCCGGGTTAACTTCTCAGCGTGACATTGGTGGTATCGCTGGAACGTTGATCACTAATCTCGTTGTAGCTGTTCTACTATTAATTTTTAAGTAAAAATTATTGCTAAGCGTATTTAGTTTATATGGCAATAATCATTGTAAAGGGTTTATCAAAATTATAGACCCAGTAGTTTACTTGTTATAACAATTCACGCAAAGGATAGGAAAACGAGAAGAATTCTGATTGTTCTCTCACTTTCAAATTGTCGAAAAACTAATGACGGATTTTGACGAGAGTTCCTTAAAAAATATGTACAACGTGTGAGATAATAAAAATATAACTTTCTATAGAAAGTTTATTTGTTACAATTGTTTATCTCACATTGTTGTACATATACGGAGATTATTTATTTACTGTATAACATTGTTGGTACAGCGATTGTCAGGTAAAAAACGAAAAAACTACAATTTGTATATGTCCACCCTCAAAAATGAAAAACATGACTAAAAGATACCATACTTCAAAAGCAGGTGGTGAAAAAATTAAAGACAGCGCGATTTTTTGTCTTGTTGCTACCAAGTAGCACCGAGCAATGTTTCTTATGGTAATTCCCATATAAAAAAATATAACCTTGAGATAGTAAAACCACCGCTAAAATAGGGCACTTATCAAAAATCGATCAGGAGGTTTATGTGCATCGTTTCTCTACCGATAACATGCTTCTTAGTACGAATGTGTACTTCTTCAAAATGCCCTGCAATAAATTTGTGTGTGACTTGAAGTGTGGAAGAGTTGCAATCTGTTTTGAGTGTTGTGGCTGGTCTCGTATAACACAATGAGTGCTCTGTCTATCGAGAAGGCGCTAGCGTGCTCAGAACCGATACAGCTATACAACGCTATAGAAGAAAAATGCAGCAGAGCTGGCAAAAGGAATCAAGTAGAAAAGCTAAATGTTCACAATTATATTTATTTCATTGAAGCAAGCTCTATCAATTTTATTTTACACATTACTGAATTTCATGCACTTATTACTCATTGGTGATTTCTTAGTTTTTCACCTGACAATCCCTTTAAGGAACTCTTGTCAAAATCCGATGATTTGTTTATCAACGATTGAAGTTGAGAGAAGAATCAGAATTGTTCTCATTTTTCGATTCTTTGCTTGAATTGTTATAACAAGTAAACTACTGGGTCAATGATTTTGAAATAACCTTTATGGTGATAATTGGCATATAAACTTAAAAACGCTTTCCTGTAAGTTTTTCCTTCAAAATGAATAGTATAACAGCAAGAACGAGATTAGTACCGGGTGGTTTGTGCGAGAATCCGCAGACAGTTAGAGCGCTAGACCCGTTAGCTCAGGGACAGTTTTGTCCGCTAGGATCGTATCGAAGTTTTGCGTTCGTGAATAGTCAGTAATCTACAAGTCATCAAATTTTTGTTTCAATTTTTTGATTGTACATTTTCATTTTGTTTGTTCACCTAATTATCAGCGTTCCAATCATTAGCTAAGAGATACACTCGTCATAAACTTTGAAATTTATGTGACATTTTCTTAGATATATTGTTAAATGTGTTTTAACAAATGTGACTTATGTCTTATTTACCTTGCTGGACCCTTATTCTGAAAAGTTGCAATAGTTTTTGTTTCAAAGCGATGGGAAAGGGTTTCGTTTCACTCGGTTTCACACTATGTCAAAAAAAAGCGATTCTATGCTGCGAAGCGAGATTTCGAGTTTTCAAATGCAAGATATTTGGAAAAAGTGCGTCTCGACTGAGCCGGCGGAGCCGGTGACAGATTTCAACCAATCAGATTATATGAAATGGCGAATAATAATAATGGCGATCTATCACTTTTTGTTGTGGGCAACACCGTTGTGGGAACACCATTCATTTCGACTGAAAATAAAGGCTACTTTATATTGTGGAGGTAGGCTAGCCTATAGGCATAGTCTTGGCCCTAGCGTACGTAGGTCTAGGCCTAAGCCTAGTCCTAGCTTAGTTTAAGTAGAATTCAATTAACCAATACAAATACTATAAACAAACAAACTTCATAGGCATGCAGCAATGGTAGGCCTATATAGTTCATCCAGCAGCATTTGACGTGTTTCGTTTCCCTCAAAGAGACAATGCACCTTGTTTGTTCACACTTTAAACGCAGATAATCTTATTTTACTCCCATTACCGCCTAGCCGCCTGGCACAATAATTGGCTGCAAGGTTGTCAGTGCAAGAACTAGGACATGAAGAAGAACTAGGACCATAATAAGGCCTAGCCAACCGTGTATCTAGGCCTATGTCTTGAAGAATAAGTATCCCATCTTCTATCAACATAACAGTAATGTTAAAATAGGCCTATATGAAAATGAATCGCAATTAAACCTAAACTAACTTTTAATCTTCTAAAACATTTCAAAATTACAAAATTGTGACATAATATCAATAAATGTCAAGTCAAATATCTTCCTTGGGCTTGCGCGAGAAGTTCTCCCGTATATTTCCCGTGTAAAAAGTTTTCACAACGGAACGAAACGAAAAGTCTAAAAACGGCGTTATAGAATACCAAATCGAGTCTTCGTTTCGTTTCCCAGGGAGAAGTTCTCACTTTCTGTTACAAAATAAGGCTCCTGGTATAACCCACGTTTATAAAGCGAGAGTCCGAACTTTCATAGCCAGTCTTTTGTCATAATTACCTATACTATTATTATGCCTGCCTGCTATCTCTATCATCAGTGAATATTAGAGACATTTATCGGAAAAAGCGTTTTGAAGTGTGCATTTATACAAATGACCTTGAAAATTAAAAAAGAAACTTACCCGAAAAAAACTCCAACCCTTAAACATATAATAACCATTTTTATGGCAAAGCCAATTATTGGAAAAAGTGGGCTGGACTAAAAAAGTAATAACACAAACATGGTACCTATAACATGCCCAGCTGTACATGTGCTATATTATAAAATATTAGAGCAATGGTGAGTAGCACAGACTAACCGCAATGCACCCTGGTTACAGAAAGCAGCCGCAGGGATGGACGGAAGATCGAGAGGCGAGAGTTGTTCGCCCCTCCCGGCATCAAACATGGCGGCCACAACACATGGGTGAGTAGTGGTTGTTGTTGTTCGCCTCTCCCGGCATAAAACATGGCGGCCACAACACATGGGTCATTAAACATGGCGGCCACAACACATGGGTGAGTAGTGGTTGTTGTTGTTTGCTTCTCCAGGCATCAAACATGGCGGCCACAACACAGGGGTCATTTAACATGGTGGCCACAACACAGAGGTCATCAAACATGGCAGCCACAACACATGGGTGAGTAGTGGATGTTGTTGTTCGCCTCTCCCGGCATCAAACATGGCGGCCACAACACATGGGTGAGTAGTGGTTGTTGTTGTTCGCCTCTCCCGGCATCAAACATGGTGGCCACAACACAGGGGTGAGTAGTGGTTGTTGTTGTTCGCCCCTCCCGGCATCAAACATGGCGGCCACAACACATGGGTGAGTAGTGGATGTTGTTGTTCGCCTCTCCCGGCATCAAACATGGCGGCCACAACACATGGGTGAGTAGTGGTTGTTGTTGTTCAGCCCTCCCGGCATCAAACATGGCGGCCACAACACATGGGTGAGTAGTGGTTGTTGTTGTTCAGCCCTCCCGGCATCAAACATGGCGGCCACAACACATGGGTGAGTAGTGGTTGTTGTTGTTCGCCCCTCCCGGCATCAAACATGGCGGCCACAACACATGGGTGAGTAGTGGTTGTTGTTGTTCGCCTCTCCCGGCATCAAACATGGCGGCCACAACACATGGGTGAGTAGTGGTTGTTGTTGTTGTTGTTCGCCTCTCTCGGCATCAAACATGGCGGCCACATCACATAGCTGAGTTGTGGTTGTTGTTGCTCGTGTCGCTTCTTTCACGACCTCACACAGATTTCAAATCTCCAGATGTACACTTCTTTCTAAGTAATATTTTTTGTCCTATTATTTGCATATATCCACATAAGAAATCATGACATTGTCTAGTGGAAAAATAACAACATCAAAAATGAATATCTTTGCCAATACTAAATTAAATTAATGAAGCAATTATTATATGAAAATCAAAACGGGGATTAAAAATTTCCAAATGTTATCATACGAGGTTTTTGGAAAACAGCCAAATACTAACACATTATTTTTGTATTTACTGCTTGGCTTTTCATCTGATCTAAGATATAATCTCAATAAAGGCATTATATTTTCGCCATCTTTTAACTTCCGACCGCCATTGCAACCATTCTTGAACACAAAGCCTTCTGGAATACAATATTTCATATCTAGAATTTTGACGGGTTACATTGAAGCGCAGCCTTCTTAAACGTCGTTTCAAACTGACATTCTATCGCGAATTGACCCGTCGAGAATGCTGTGCATTGAGGAAGTAGAATGGTTATAATGGCGGACGTCAAAGATGTCAGCGCCCACTAAACTGCGCGTAAAAGTGGCTAAAGTTTATGGTTTCATTTTCTAGCGTCGCCGCTTCAACGCCGATCACCTACGATAAGACGAAGGGTCGCGCAACAGAATCAGGCACAAAGTTTGAAATAACATTCCTCGCTTTACTATTCTTGCGTCTCATGAACAGCAAGATCGTCACCGAGTTCCACCTGGCGTCAAATGTGGACAAGGTTGGGGCCTGGGACGACGTGTTTGTGAGATATAAGACAGAGAACAATCCCCATGTGTGGCAGACGTGCTTTATACAGTTAAAGCACAAGGAGTCTGCCCCACTTGGTATTAAACATCTAAAGAGTGAAGGTAAAAAACAAGACTTCTCATTTAAAAAATACTTAGAATCTTACGTTGTAGCAAAGGAGCTAATAAAAACCGCTTCTAGTCAATCCTTATTCGAAGGCTGGTCAATACATAACAGTTTATTTTGTTTGTACACAAACGCGAAAACTAATAATGGTTTGTCCAAAAGGGTTGAGGAGCGCATGGAACCTTTCGACAGTAGTAAAATAGACCCTTTGTTCGAGTCAAACCTAAAAACAGGGTTAATATTTAGATTAAATTACAAAGAAAATTGCGACAAAGATATCTTTGAACATCTGACGAGTAAGCACGAAGACGTTCAGGAGGTCAAAGAATTTATGGATGCCTGCATATTGTTTACTGGGCAAGACTCATTGGACCAAATGAAAGAACTTATCAAAAGTGAACTGTTGATGTGTTATCTAACGGTTAACCCAGATATTGACCAATTATGTCAGAGTTACATAGACTCAATCAGTCAATGGTGGCTTAAGAGTAAGGAGAGTTTAACTAAAGACAGTGACCTATTGGATCAAATATTGAATGAATTCCTAATGTCCTCATTCGAAACGCATGATGTAAAACGATTCTATTTAAACAGCATACAGTTTCAGAATGAACATCTTTTCAGTATGGAAACCATTGATAAGTATGGCCTTGTGCATATATATACCTCGCCATCGTGCATAAATCTATGTGGCACAAAACTCGTGAAGTCGTTTCAGAAAGTCAATGACCATTACACAATAATACTTGATTTGGATTCTTTATTGAAACACCCCGATGATTGCATGCTGGCGTGGACACGAAATAGGAACAATAGGCTGGTGATCGTCAGTGACTCAAGTGATGAGCATCAAGCAATGTGCACAACTTTAAGTCAACAATTCGTGGTTGACAGTAAACAAAAAATTATTATTGTGTCTGCTACAAATGATGCATTCACAGTAAATCTAAAAAAATGTATCCCTAAATCTGTTGAGTGTGGGGAGATTCTAGACACGATTACAATATCACACCTGGACACCGAATGTCAAGAACGGTTGGAGAACACGGACGTTTCATTCCAAGATAAATTAGTTAACATGAGGGACCTGCTGAAGGAAACTGATTTAGTTTCTGATGTTTTTAATGACGATTTAGTTAAGAAATGCTTCTCTACAGAACCCGTGTCGCTTGGACCTCTACTCGACGAGCCAATTTCCTACTACATCCCTCGAACTCTGGAGAGGCGAACGCGGTTAAACAAAGACATTCTTAAAGAAAAGAACTCAGATAAGTACTTCGTACGTAACATAACGGAGCAGGAATTGCAGAAATTAGTTCCAGCAGATGCATGGGTCGCTAATGTTACAGACTGCAGTAGGGACTTTTGTTGTCGCTACTTCGTGGTAGGATCGGAATTCACCAACAAAGATATAAGATATGCGGTAAAACATGAAGGGAACTTGCATGAGCTGAGAATGTGTTCCGATGGAAATTTGTGGGTGGTGGTGTGTGTGGTTGAACACTAAAGGCAGCGTCGATAGTATCAATAAATTCATAATACAAGACAATCCGACTTCGTACAACCCCGGCTCCGCACTTGACCTGGAGGGTAGAGTGATTATCATCTGTGCCGAGGCCGGAATGGGGAAGAGTACATTCGTCACTCACCTCGCCTGGGAGACCAAGAAGGCCCAACCTTTGCACTGGGTCATCCGAGTCAACCTGAAGGATCACATCGACAAGCTGGTAAAGTTTAGTGATGATGATGACGCTGTCAAGTTTTTGTCTTTGGCTGTTAACATCAGCGAGACTGCAATGGACGGTTGTTTCTTTCGATTCATGATGGGGAAGAAGAAGTGCGTTGTGTTTCTCGACGGGATGGACGAGGTAGCGCCGAATTACACAGAAGTGGCTATGGCTTTGGTCACTAGCTTGCTAAAAACTACAACATGCAAGATTTACATAACATCACGGCACGCACTCAAAGATCGCCTGGAAACACACTTACAAACGCTCACTTTCACTATAAAAAAATTCAGTGTAGAAGATCAAATATTATTCTTTAAGAAATTTTGGAACAAAGATATATCAACCTCAACAACAAACTATCAACTGGGAGAACATCAACTGGGTGAACTTATAAAAAAACTTATAAATTTATTAGCAGATTCTTTAGATGACATTGGCAGAGAATTCATGGGAACTCCACTTTTGACAATGATGGCAGCTGATATATACTCGGATTACTTCAAAGAACAAAAAACAGCAGCTGATATACCAAAAAAACTTAACATTTTCGAAATGTTTGAAAAGGTTGCGACCAAGAAGTTTACAATTTATTTAAATAAAATAGGTTTTAGCAAACTACAAAATATAAATTTTGAAGAAAATATTGCTTTGAAAAACTTTTCCAAGTGCCATATGCTGGCTTCCATCATGCTTCTGTTCGACGTTGACAAGTTACACAACAGTCAAAAAATCAAAGCGCAACAAGTGAAGATACTAGACGACATTAGAAAGTATGTGTACAAGGCCGGTATTATTACAAACATTGTAAATAGTAAACCGATCTTCTTACACAGAGCCTTCGCGGAATATTTCGCAGCACTATGGATATCTCAAAATTACGCAGAAAACCAAGTTTTCCTTCGAAGAAACTTGTTTAGTGATGAATTCAAATTGATTCGCCGAATTTTGGACGTGATGCTTGCAAGGGATTCCGAGCTGATTACGGCAGTGGTCAACCAGGATCTAGAGACGGTGACGTCATTGTTGTCTGCAGGGAAGGAAGACGTCAACGTCACAGACCTGGGCGGTCGCACCGCATTCCATCTGGCAGCGGCAGACGATGAGGCTAGGATACGCATGAACATTCCGAGCATGGTGCAGGTACTGTTTGAGCACGGGGCGACATTTTACCAGGACGACAAAGTATTGGGCTTGAGTGCGCTGGAGTACGCTAGCCACAGTGAGTCTTGGCAAGCCTTCCAACTCTTACATGTGCAGTGGCCAATAGAACGTGACGACAAAAATATCAACAAAATGAGATCGACAAAAGAAAGTCTTTTGCGTGTTCTCGAAAACATTAATACATTGCCTTCAAAAGGTACCTGGTTACACATCGCATATACACATGGCATGGCTGAAGACGCTCAACGTCTCATCGAAAATATGGAAGCACTCATTTCCGGAATCATCCCGCATTCTCTACCATCGCATGAGGTATCGACTTCTCGTCAACCCGGGGTTTCACATCTTGAGCGTGTAAGAGAAACGGTTGCTAAATACATCAACGTACGAGACTTTAATGGTTATTCTGCCCTACATTTTGCAGCCAGGACGACTGAAAACATCGAACAAGCAATAACTTTTCTCGTATTCAAAGGTGTTGATATACAGGCTCGTACAAACAACAGTCAAACACCGCTCCATACACTGAGTATGAATAAACATTTCAGGTTGGATCCCGTTAAGGTTCTCATTGAAAGGCTGGAGGGCAAACCTTTATCTGACTTCATTAACATCCAAGACTCCTATGGTTGGTCGGTTTTACATTATGCTTGTGCCTGCGGTAAAACTGAGGTCATGAAACTCCTCATATCTAAGGGCGGGGACATACAGGCTCGTACAAACAACGATCAAACACCGCTTCATTTCCTGTGTAATAGTAAATATGTCCGTGTAGATGCCGTTACGTCTCTCATTGAAAGGCTAGAGGGCAAACCTTTATCTGACTACATTAACACCCAAGACTCCAGTGGTTGTTCTGCCTTAGATTATGCTTGTAATAACGGTAACACTGAGATCATTAAACTCCTCATATCTAAGGGCGGGGACATACAGGCTCGTACAAACAACGATCAAACACCGCTTCATATACTGAGTATGAGTCACCATGCCAGTGTAAAAGCCGCAAGGTCTCACAACGTATGGCTGCAGGCAAAACCTTAACTACATTATACCCAAGACTCCAGTGGTTGTTCTGCCTTTGATTATGCTTGTAAACGCGGTAACACTGAGATCATGCAACTCCTCAAATCTTACGGTGGTTAACTTCAAGTTGTACCAACGACGATATAACACTGCTTTACTTCTGGATTAAGATAATTAAATGAGTCGTTGATTTACAAAAGTGGCCTTGTCCACTTTACATAATACCACGACAAATAATAAAAACTTTTTATTTGTATTTTTTTTTTTTTGAAAATATAAAATAATTACATGCATACTTACAAAAATGTGTAATGTATTGGAGCCCGACTATAAAATCTCAATTCAAGAATAAACTAGTGAAACTAGCGACTGTAACAGGCAAGTTTAGAAATACAACTTTAAAAATAGTATTACTTATTTCATTGATTGTTGTTATTATTGACTGTAATATTTATTTTGTTCACTACAATACGCAACACGCGTACGATTTTTTTTGTTAAACCAAACACTTAGTTTAATAGTATAAGATACAAAAAGTATATTAATGCAAGTCCCAAGTAAAAAAGAAATTTTTAAATCGGTTTAATGTGGTCGCATTTATAAAAGTTTAAGCTCGGGGATCTGAAACGCTTTCAGGTGGCTGTGACGCAA
>CAMDTW010000001.1:125000-212000 GCA_945910005.1 Isoperla grammatica
TAAATATAAACTCTTTTTTTTTTACAAAATGGCGGATAAAGTTACAATTTCAAAACTTTCATCAATTGTCAACATCGTTGGTGTGGATATAAATGTCAACAATTACTTAAATCTGTCCATAAGTTTCAATTAAAAACAAATAAAACGCGATTTTTTCACTAATTAATTTTTTGAAGGTTGGCATCTCAACGAATTCTGCCGGTTATGTTAACAGCTAGGAAAACGCTCCGCGTAGCCAGACAAGCGATTTTGTTTTCAATAATTCAAAAAAATATTTTGCATATCAAATAACGCTTAAAAAAATATATCTTTATAATGAACATATATTCTTTTTACAAAATGGCGGTTTAACTTACAACCTTAGAACTTAAGTATATTATTTCTCGACATGTTGCCAATAATTGAAAGAAATATTACTTAAATACGTTAAGATATAGAATAGCCATAGGATAGCTTATAGAATAACTACAATGACGTAAGATGCCAACCTATAAAAAATTATTTATTGAAAAATATGTATTTTAATTTAATTAATTAAATGAAAACTTACAAAGGAATTGGACGGATTTTTTACTTGTAGATTACACCAATGGTTCCAACACGCGACAATAGTTTCAAAATTGTTGCTTCAACCGCCAAGATATAAAAAATATTGTCTATTTACGACACTAATTTTCTTCATTTTTACAGTGTTCCACCGATATGATTCGTATTTGCGGGTTATTGAAGTAAGATACACATAGTATGCAGCATAAATGGCGTGCGCATTCAGACCTTTCTCACTTTGTATTTGGAATTTTGATAGCTATTATAGAATAGCTGCAATGACGTGTTATGTTTTATGACGTCACGGCAAACATGCAAAAGTTAACAACGAACTTGGTCGACAAATTAAAAAGCTTTTATAATGATTTAAATGCAGTTTTGTATGATGAAACGAGATCACATTTTAGATCTAGCCTTTATCCACATTATGGAACTTAGCGTATTGAATAGACCACGGTCGAATGAAATTATGCGGAAATCCATTGAACATTTAACTCGAAGGTTTTAATTTGTTTAAAGAAAACTTCTTAACGGATTTAAATAATATTTCGTGCAGTTATTAGCAACATATCGAAAAATAATATACACACATTCTAAGGTTGTAACCTTAACCGCCATCTTGTAAAAAATCATATGTTTTTTATAAAGGTATTTTTTTGTGTAAGAGTAATTTGATATGCAAATGATTTGTTTGATTTACAAAGAAAAAAATTGCTTATCTGGCAACGCGGAGCTTTTGCCTACTTATCTTTTAGGCCTACTTAGGGCGTGTCTGAATTGAGCAATAAATGCTTACTCCTTGTCAGTTCGAACTTGACCTTGTCTTAAATACGAAGTGACGTCATTGTTGATATCTGAAACCAAAGATGGGAGTTCACGACTACAAAATCATGCGTGCTCGTGAACTTGACTTACAAACTTAAAATGGCTGTCAGAAGACCAGGTACTGTTTGGAAATATATTATCAACTTATTATATATATTTTAATTTGAACACCATTTAAGTTGAATTAATTGTTCTTCATATCATCATTATTGTATTACTAGTTTTATTCATAGTGGTCTCCACTACGGATGTTTTACGAAGCGACAAATCTAACCTCACTCCTGTCCATTTATTTTTAGGGACTGTCACTCCCTCCAAGGGGTATCTGAATTCAAGTAAGTCAAGCTCGGAAGTTCACGACTCAAGTACACAAGTTCAAGTTAGCAAGTACGTGAATACCAAATCAGACACGCCCTTTTTAGTCATTACTCTCGTCACATATAAAAAATTTCCTGTATACGGCTACAGAGGGCAATTTGTGCCCTACATTGGCCTTCCCGCTCTCGGGCGGGCAATACAATCACCCTAGTAGAAACACGCGCTATGGTTGCCATTGGCAGCTGTTTTATGTAACGAGATGGGTCTACGATCGGCTACGACATTAGACCACCACTAGAAATAAATAAATAAACACAATCAAATTTGTATTTAAAACATACCAATATTTTATCTGTTTTAATCAATTTCATTTGGTCACCACAAACATTAGAAACAATCCACATGGCAACGACTATTGATACAAGTTTGTAATATGGTATTTGATGCGAGTGGATGTGTACTAGAATGTTACAAAAGGAAACGTTACAGTTACAGTACAGGTTACAGATCGAATTCACAGAGAAAAGGGAACTTCATGTTAGTATCTGAGTCGCCATAGCCGCCGTTCCGATGTATTACTCCGAAGTCGCTGGGCCCCGGTTCGTTGTTTTCTCCTGGAACAATTGTTGTAAATCCCGTTCTCTCCAATGGCACACCTTGAAGACAAAATATATTCATTTAGTTACAAAATATCACGATTAATTTATCGAAGAATCCTTTGAATAGATTCCAATAACCGAATATTCCACATGGTTTGAGTACACGTTTAAAATCATCATATCCTTTTATGAGTGGGTCTTGAAAATATATAACCATAACCGGGGGGGGGGAGCAAGGGTGGGCAAGTGACCCCTTTATTTTAGAAAATATAAAATCTAACTGGCTATCTATACGATACGTACTATTTGTGTCATTTCATATAAAGTATATAAACATACGATAAAAATAAAAACAAATTTAAATTCTATAGTCAAATCCAAGTAATCCCTCTTTAAATATGTTAATCTCAACAACGCACTGGCTGGCTGTTCAGAGCGGGGGCAATATGACCACGCCACCTCGCGGCCCAGAACCACTCGTCCCGTGCTCGCTGCTATAGCTTCCTACTCTTATTTATACAATTTCTTACATTAATTGGACATTCTTGCATTTAAATATATACATTCTATCACGGCCGACGGGCCAGTTTCCATAACGTTCGTTCGTATCATTACAATTTCTTATAATTTGTTTATCTTAAGCCTTATTTGGTTGTGTCTTTTACATCTTGTGACTTGTCCACCACCGCTAGTTACCATTTAAATCTCATACGACATTGTTCCAATGTGAGTGAAAAGGGGGTTCAAGTTTTTTTTTTTTAGGAATTCTTATAGCTACACAACAGAAGATATAACAGACGAGAAAGTTGGGACTTGGATTCGCCATTAAAAATAATGTAATATATGTTTTACCTCTCTTCTAAAATCTAATTAATGGAGGTAATAACAGGGCGTTGAATATTTTTTTGACGATACCAATATCTTAAAAACCAAAGATCGAAAACGTTTCAAAAATCAAAATTAATATTTATGGCGTTGTCCACTGGTACGCATGCACCGGGTCCCATCACGGAGCACTCCGTAACTACAGTGACGTCATAACTCCGGCCAGTGCAATTGTCACGGCGTTGTGCACTGGTACGCATGCACCGGGTCCCATCACGGAGCACTCCGTAACCACAGTGACGTCATAACTCCGGCCAGTGCAATTGTCACGGCGTTGTGCACTGGTACGCATGCACCGGGTCCCATCACGGAGCACTCCGTAACCACAGTGACGTCATAACTCCGGCCAGTGCAATTGTCACGGCGTTGTTCACTGGTACGCATGCACCGGGTCCCATCACGGAGCACTCCGTAACCACAGTGACGTCATAACTCCGGCCAGTGCAATTGTCATGGCGTTGTTCACTGGTACGCATGCACCGGGTGCCATCACGGAGCACTCCGTAACCACAGTGACGTCATAACTCCGGCCAGTGCAATTGTCACGGCGTTGTTCACTGGTACGCATGCACCGGGTGCCATCACGGAGCACTCCGTAACCACAGTGACGTCATAACTCCGGCCAGTGCAATTGTCACGGCGTTGTTCACTGGTACGCATGCACCGGGTGCCATCACGGAGCACTCCGTAACCACAGTGACGCAATAACTCCGGCCAGTGCAATTGTCACGGCGTTGTTCACTGGTACGCATGCACCGGGTGCCATCACGGAGCACTCCGTAACCACAGTGACGTCATAACTCCGGCCAGTGCAATTATCACGGCGTTGTTCACTGGTACGCATGCACCGGGTCCCATCACGGAGCACTCCGTAACCACAGTGACGTCATAACTCCGGCCAGTGCAATTGTCACGGCGTTGTTCACTGGTACGCATGCACCGGGTGCCATCACGGAGCACTCCGTAACCACAGTGACGTCATAACTCCGGCCAGTGCAATTGTCACGGCGTTGTTCACTGGTACGCATGCACCGGGTGCCATCACGGAGCACTCCGTAACCACAGTGACGTCATAACTCCGGCCAGTGCAATTGTCATGGCGTTGTTCACTGGTACGCATGCACCGGGTGCCATCACGGAGCACTCCGTAACCACAGTGACGTCATAACTCCGGCCAGTGCAATTGTCATGGCGTTGTGCACTGGTACGCATGCACCGGGTCCCATCACGGAGCACTCCGTAACCACAGTGACGTCATAACTCCGGCCAGTGCAATTGTCACGGCGTTGTTCACTGGTACGCATGCACCGGGTGCCATCACGGAGCACTCCGTAACCACAGTGACGTCATAACTCCGGCCAGTGCAATTGTCACGGCGTTGTTCACTGGTACGCATGCACCGGGTGCCATCACGGAGCACTCCGTAACCACAGTGACGTCATAACTCCGGCCAGTGCAATTGTCACGGCGTTGTTCACTGGTACGCATGCACCGGGTGCCATCACGGAGCACTCCGTAACCACAGTGACGTCATAACTCCGGCCAGTGCAATTGTCACGGCGTTGTTCACTGGTACGCATGCACCGGGTGCCATCACGGAGCACTCCGTAACCACAGTGACGTCATAACTCCGGCCAGTGCAATTGTCACGGCGTTGTTCACTGGTACGCATGCACCGGGTGCCATCACGGAGCACTCCGTAACCACAGTGACGTCATAACTCCGGCCAGTGCAATTGTCATGGCGTTGTTCACTGGTACGCATGCACCGGGTGCCATCACGGAGCACTCCGTAACCACAGTGACGTCATAACTCCGGCCAGTGCAATTGTCATGGCGTTGTGCACTGGTACGCATGCACCGGGTCCCATCACGGAGCACTCCGTAACCACAGTGACGTCATAACTCCGGCCAGTGCAATTGTCACGGCGTTGTTCACTGGTACGCATGCACCGGGTGCCATCACGGAGCACTCCGTAACCACAGTGACGTCATAACTCCGGCCAGTGCAATTGTCACGGCGTTGTTCACTGGTACGCATGCACCGGGTGCCATCACGGAGCACTCCGTAACCACAGTGACGTCATAACTCCGGCCAGTGCAATTGTCACGGCGTTGTTCACTGGTACGCATGCACCGGGTGCCATCACGGAGCACTCCGTAACCACAGTGACGTCATAACTCCGGCCAGTGCAATTGTCACGGCGTTGTTCACTGGTACGCATGCACCGGGTGCCATCACGGAGCACTCCGTAACCACAGTGACGTCATAACTCCGGCCAGTGCAATTGTCACGGCGTTGTTCACTGGTACGCATGCACCGGGTCCCATCACGGAGCACTCCGTAACCACAGTGACGTCATAACTCCGGCCAGTGCAATTGTCACGGCGTTGTGCACTGGTACGCATGCACCGGGTCCCATCACGGAGCACTCCGTAACCACAGTGACGTCATAACTCCGGCCAGTGCAATTGTCAGTGCAACATGACATGGGAGCATCTTTAACCGCGTGAATCCACGGCAGACGTCGAAATGTGGCTGAATTCCAATCGTTGATTTTTTCCTTTTAGGCTGTGCTGCACGGTTTTTTAGTTTTCTAAAATAAGCACAACGTACCCAAGCTAAGCTTTGAAATTGAAACCAGGACTTCTGAAAGTTACAATTTTTTTTGTAATTTTGATTGTACTGGTACCGTAGATGTTGCTAAATGTACACCTCTTCATTTAAAACATAACTTTGCCCAAAAATACACATTTGTGATAACCAATTTTGGTGTAGTTAACGTATACATATTTTGTTCTAGGAGGTGAGCAATTTTAAGTTCGTTATCTTAAATGGTATGTGTGCTATGATTTTTCTCATCTACCGGTACAAATGAGCTATTTTGTACCGGCAGATGAGAAAAATCATAGCACACATACCAATAATATAACGAACTGAAAATTCCTCATCTCCTAGAACAAATAACTGGTTGTGAGTTAACTACAATCAAAGTTGGCTATCACAAATGTGTATTTCTGGGCAAAGTTATGATTTGAATGAAGCGGCGTACATCTAGCAATATGTACGGTACCGGTACAATCAAAATTACGAGAAAAATAATTTTCTAACTTCCAGAAGTCCTGGTTTCTATTTCAAAGCTTAACTTGGGTACGTTGTACATATTTTAGAGAACTGAAAAACCGTGCCCACACAGCTTTCAGTGGAATCTACACATTTGATGGTGAAATATGTAATATGATACGTGATGGAACATGTTGCTGGTAATTTAGGTAGAGCTAGCTGCGTATAGGCCTGCCGGTACATATGTCCGTCCTTTTGAGTCTAGACCTGTAAATTTCATCAGGAATTTATTCGAAGTAAGGCCTTCGAAAATTACCTTCTAGAATAGCTCTTCTGCGTTCTGATTGGTTTGTCATAAGGTGCATCATGGGAAGTTGAAATAAGAAATGGAATTTAATTATTTCCTTTGACTTTTTCAATACACTGTGACAGTTGTAAACCACAATATTGTCATTGCATGTTCCAATTAGCTTAAACCTTATTGCTATTTCACTATTGCAACTCTTATTTCAATTGTGATAAGGGCTTGACATAACATTCCTTTACACCAGCACATACTATTATATAATTAAAACGCCTGGCTACCCGGCGACGAAGACAGCCCAAAACATGGAGTACTTTGCCCCCCCCCCCCCCCCCCTTCCGGGACCCCTTCCGATAATTAATGTTGGAAACGGGGTCAAAATATATATATATATATATATAAAAGATGGTATAGGGTACACACGAGCTTGACCTGATAACTAGGTATGTTAGCGTGTTTGGATGGTTAATATACAGAACCCTAGGGGCAGGGCTGATAGTGAGACTCAAACCCAGCACTCGCATTGTTTTTGACGACTGCCGGTGCAATCCCAGTGAGCTAACCAAGGTCACCGCGTCTTACCGCAGAGCCACCTCTATCGGTTGCCTAAGATTCAAACTCATTTATTCTTATAAGCCAATAAAACGTACAACAGGATCTTACCAAACAATGTAAACCATTCAGCATGAACGCCAAATTCGAGAATACCAGCTAAGAACCAGTCTCCCAGGCTTGGATGTCGCGCAATGATCTTCTTGGCGACTTCATACTCCTGCTCCGAGTTAAGAATGATGAGATGTCCGCCCGAGGCGGCGCAACTCTTCCTCGCTGTAGGCCAGTCCACCTTCTCAGGGTGAAGTTTGTAGTACCCGACGCCAGGGAACAGCTCGTACCCTGATGGGGGCGTCCTAGTAGTAGGGGGGGCAGCTCGAGTCTGCCACGGCGGGGTATTAGAGCTTGCTGGGCGTGACGAGGTGGGACTGGCTGCAACAAGACGATACATTGTGAATTGTGATACAGCTCGTAGTCTGATGGGGGTGTCCTAGTGTTAGAGGGGGCAGCTAGAGTGTGCCACGGCGGGGTATGAGAGCTTGCTGGGGGTTACGAGGTGGGACTGGCTGCAACAAGACGATACATTGTGTTACAGCTCGTAGTCTGATGGGGGTGTCCTAGTGTAAGAGGGGGCAGCTCAAGTGTGCCACGGCGGGGTATGAGAGCTTGCTGGGGGTGACGAGGTGGGACTGGCTGCAACAAGACGATACATTGTGTTACAGCTCGTAGTCTGATGGGGGTGTCCTAGTGTTAGAGGGGGCAGCTCAAGTGTGCCACGGCGGGGTATGAGAGCTTGCTGGGGGTGACGAGGTGAGACTGGCTGCAGCAAGACGATACATTGTGTTACAGCTCGTAGTCTGATGGGGGCGTCCTAGTGTTAGGGGGGGGCAGCTCAAGTGTGCCACGGCGGGGTATGAGAGCTTGCTGGGGGTGACGAGGTGGGACTGGCTGCAACAAGACGATACATTGTGTTACAGCTCGTAGTCTGATAGGCGTGTCCAAGTGTTAGAGGGGGCAGCTCGAGTGTGCCACGGCGGGGTATGAGAGCTTGCCGGGGGTGACGAGGTGAGACTGGCTGCAGCAAGACGATACATTGTGTTACAGCTCGTAGTCTGATGGGGGTGTCCTAGTGTTAGAGGGGGCAGCTCAAGTGTGCCACGGCGGGGTATGAGAGCTTGCTGGGGGTGACGAGGTGGGACTGGCTGCAACAAGACGATACATTGTGTTACAGCTCGTAGTCTGATGGGGGTGTCCTAGTGTTAGATGGGGCAGCTCGAGTGTGCCACGGCGGGGTATGAGAGCTTGCTGGGGGTGACGAGGTGGGACTGGCTGCAACAAGACGATACATTGTGTTACAGCTCGTAGTCTGATGGGGGTGTCCTAGTGTTAGAGGGGGCAGCTCAAGTGTGCCACGGCGGGGTATGAGAGCTTGCTGGGGGTGACGAGGTGGGACTGGCTGCAACAAGGCGATACATTGTGTTACAGCTCGTAGTCTGATGGGGGTGTCCTAGTGTTAGATGGGGCAGCTCGAGTGTGCCACGGCGGGGTATGAGAGCTTGCTAGGGGTGACGAGGTGGGACTGGCTGCAACAAGACGATACATTGTGTTACAGCTCGTAGTCTGATGGGGGTGTCCTAGTGTTAGAGGGGGCAGCTCAAGTGTGCCACGGCGGGGTATGAGAGCTTGCTGGGGGTGACGAGGTGGGACTGGCTGCAACAAGGCGATACATTGTGTTACAGCTCGTAGTCTGATGGGGGTGTCCTAGTGCTAGAGGGGGCACCTCAAGTGTGCCACGGCGGGGTATGAGAGCTTGCTGCAGGTGACGAGGTGGGACTGGCTGCAACAAGACGGTACATTGTGTTACAGCTCGTAGTCTGATGGGGGTGTCCTAGTGCTAGAGGGGGCAGCTCAAGTGTGCCACGGCGGGGTATGAGAGCTTGCTGGGGGTGACGAGGTGGGACTGGATGCAACAAGACGATACATTGTGTTACAGCTCGTAGTCTGATAAGGGTGTCCTAGTGTTAGAAGGGGCACCTCAAGTGTGCCACGGCGGGGTATGAGAGCTTGCTGGGGGTGACGAGGTGGGACTGGCTGCAACAAGACGATACATTGTGTTACATCTCGTAGTCTGATGGGGGTGTCCTAGTGCTAGAGGGGGCACCTCAAGTGTGCCACGGCGGGGTATGAGAGCTTGCTGGGGGTGACGAGGTGGGACTGGATGCAACAAGACGATACATTGTGTTACAGCTCGTAGTCTGATGGGGGTGTCCTAGTGTTAGAGGGGGCACCTCAAGTGTGCCACGGCGGGGTATGAGAGCTTGCTGGGGTTGACGAGGTGGGACTGGCTGCAACAAGGCGATACATTGTGTTACAGCTCGTAGTCTGATGGGGGTGTCCTAGTGTTAGAGGGGGCAGCTCAAGTGTGCCACGGCGGGGTATGAGAGCTTGCTGGGGGTGACGAGGTGGGACTGGCTGCAACAAGACGATACATTGTGTTACAGCTCGTAGTCTGATGGGGGTGTCCTAGTGTTAGAGGGGGCAGCTCAAGTGTGCCACGGCGGGGTATGAGAGCTTGCTGGGGGTGACGAGGTGGGACTGGCTGCAACAAGACGATACATTGTGTTACAGCTCGTAGTCTGATGGGGGTGTCCTAGTGTTAGAGGGGGCAGCTCAAGTGTGCCACGGCGGGGTATGAGAGCTTGCTGGGGGTGACGAGGTGGGACTGGCTGCAACAAGGCGATACATTGTGTTACAGCTCGTAGTCTGATGGGGGTGTCCTAGTGTTAGATGGGGCAGCTCGAGTGTGCCACGGCGGGGTATGAGAGCTTGCTGCGGGTGACGAGGTGGGACTGGCTGCAACAAGACGATACATTGTGTTACAGCTCGTAGTCTGATGGGGGTGTCCTAGTGTTAGAGGGAGCGCCTCAAGTGTGCCACGGCGGGGTATGAGAGCTTGCTAGGGGTGACGAGGTGGGACTGGCTGCAACAAGACGATACATTGTGTTACAGCTCGTAGTCTGATGGGGGTGTCCTAGTGCTAGAGGGGGCACCTCAAGTGTGCCACGGCGGGGTATGAGAGCTTGCTGGTTGTGACGAGGTGGGACTGGCTGCAACAAGACGATACATTGTGTTACAGCTCGTAGTCTGATGGGGGTGTCCTAGTGTTAGAGGGGGCAGCTCAAGTGTGCCACGGCGGGGTATGAGAGCTTGCTGGGGGTGACGAGGTGGGACTGGATGCAACAAGACGATACATTGTGTTACAGCTCGTAGTCTGATGGGGGTGTCCTAGTGTTAGAAGGGGCACCTCAAGTGTGCCACGGCGGGGTATGAGAGCTTGCTGGGGGTGACGAGGTGGGACTGGCTGCAACAAGACGATACATTGTGTTACAGCTCGTAGTCTGATGGGGGTGTCCTAGTGTTAGAGGGGGCAGCTCAAGTGTGCCACGGCGGGGTATGAGAGCTTTCTGGTTGTGACGAGGTGGGACTGGCTGCAACAAGACGATACATTGTGTTACATCTCGTAGTCTGATGGGGGTGTCCTAGTGCTAGAGGGGGCACCTCAAGTGTGCCACGGCGGGGTATGAGAGCTTGCTGGGGGTGACGAGGTGGGACTGGATGCAACAAGACGATACATTGTGTTACAGCTCGTAGTCTGATGGGGGTGTCCTAGTGTTAGAGGGGGCACCTCAAGTGTGCCACGGCGGGGTATGAGAGCTTGCTGGGGGTGACGAGGTGGGACTGGCTGCAACAAGGCGATACATTGTGTTACAGCTCGTAGTCTGATGGGGGTGTCCTAGTGTTAGAGGGGGCAGCTCAAGTGTGCCACGGCGGGGTATGAGAGCTTGCTGGGGGTGACGAGGTGGGACTGGCTGCAACAAGACGATACATTGTGTTACAGCTCGTAGTCTGATGGGGGTGTCCTAGTGTTAGAGGGGGCAGCTCAAGTGTGCCACGGCGGGGTATGAGAGCTTGCTGGGGGTGACGAGGTGGGACTGGCTGCAACAAGACGATACATTGTGTTACAGCTCGTAGTCTGATGGGGGTGTCCTAGTGTTACAGAAGGCAGCTCAAGTGTGCCACGGCGGGGTATGAGAGCTTGCTGGGGGTGACGAGGTGGGACTGGCTGCAACAAGATGATACATTGTGTTACAGCTCGTAGTCTGATGGGGGTGTCCTAGTGTTAGAGGGGGCAGCTCAAGTGTGCCACGGCGGGGTATGAGAGCTTGCTGGGGGTGACGAGGTGGGACATGTCCGCCTCCAGGCTCCCCTTGCTTGAAGGCAACCTGCAGTGCACAGCACATCCAGTCAGACAGACCACTAACAGGGTAATTACTGACACCAACCAGACATGTCCGCCTCCAGGCTCCCCTTGCTTGAAGGCAACCTGCAGTGCACAGCACATCCAGTCAGACAGACCACTTACACGGTAATTACTGACACCAACCAGACATGTCCGCCTCCTGGCTCCCCTTGCTTGAAGGCAACCTGCAGTGCACAGCACATCCAGTCAGACAGACCGACCACTAACACAGTAATTACTGACACCAACCAGACATGTCCGCCTCCAGGCTCCCCTTGCTTGAAGGCAACCTGCAGTGCACAGCACATCCAGTCAGTCAGACAGACCACTAACACGGTAATTACTGACACCAACCAGACATGTCCGCCTCCAGGCTCCCCTTGCCTGAAGGCAATCTGCAGTGCACAGCACATCCAGTCAGACAGACCACTAACACGGTAATTACTGACACCAACCAGACATGTCCGCCTCCAGGCTCCCCTTGCTTGAAGGCAACCTGCAGTGCACAGCACATCCAGTCAGACAGACAGACCACTAACACGGTAATTACTGACACCAACCAGACATGTCCGCCTCCAGGCTCCCCTTGCTTGAAGGCAACCTGCAGTGCACAGCACATCCAGTCAGACAGACAGACCACTAACACGGTAATTACTGACACCAACCAGACATGTCCGCCTCCAGGCCCCCCTTGCTTGAAGGCAACCTGCAGTGCACAGCACATCCAGTCAGACAGACCACTAACACGGTAATTACTGACACCAACCAGACATGTCCGCCTCCAGGCTCCCCTTGCTTGAAGGCAACCTGCAGTGCACAGCACATCCAGTCAGACAGACAGACCACTAACACGGTAATTACTGACACCAACCAGACATATCCGCCTCCAGGCTCCCCTTGCTTGAAGGCAACCTGCAGTGTACAGCACATCCAGTCAGACAGACAGACCACTAACACGGTAATTACTGACACCAACCAGACATGTCCGCCTCCAGGCTCCCCTTGCTTGAAGGCAACCTGCAGTGCACAGCACATCCAGTCAGACAGACAGACCACTAACACGGTAATTACTGACACCAACCAGACATGTCCGCCTCCAGGCTCCCCTTGCTTGAAGGCAACCTGCAGTGCACAGCACATCTAGTCAGACAGACAGACCACTAACACGGTAATTACTGACACCAACCAGACATGTCCGCCTCCAGGCTCCCCTTGCTTGAAGGCAACCTGCAGTGCACAGCACATCCAGTCAGACAGACAGACCACTGACAGGGTAATTACTGACACCAACCAGACATATCCGCCTCCAGGCTCCCCTTGCTTGAAGGCAACCTGCAGTGCACAGCACATCCAGTCAGACAGACCACTAACACGGTAATTACTGACACCAACCAGACATGTCCGCCTCCAGGCTCCCCTTGCTTGAAGGCAACCTGCAGTGCACAGCACATCCAGTCAGACAGACCACTAACACGGTAATTAATGACACCAACCAGACATGTCCGCCTCCAGGCTCCCCTTGCTTGAAGGCAACCTGCAGTGCACAGCACATCCAGACAGACAGACCACTAACACGGTAATTACTGACACCAACCAGACATGTCCGCCTCCAGGCTCCCCTTGCTTGAAGGCAACCTGCAGTGCACAGCACATCCAGACAGACAGACCACTAACACGGTAATTACTGACACCAACCAGACATGTCCGCCTCCAGGCTCCCCTTGCTTGAAGGCAACCTGCAGTGCATAGCTCATCCACTCAGACAGACCACTAACACGGTAATTACTGACACCAACCAGACATGTCCGCCTCCAGGCTCCCCTTGCTTGAAGGCAACCTGCAGTGCATAGCTCATCCACTCAGACAGACAGACCACTAACACGGTAATTACTGACACCAACCAGACATGTCCGCCTCCAGGCTCCCCTTGCTTGAAGGCAACCTGCAGTGCACAGCACATCCAGTCAGACAGAGAGACCACTAACACGGTAATTACTGACACCAACCAGACATGTCCGCCTCCAGGCTCCCCCTGCTTGAAGGCAACCTGCAGTGCACAGCACATCCAGTCAGACAGACCACTAACACGGTAATAACTGACACCAACCAGACATGTCCGCCTCCAGGCTCCCCTTGCTTGAAGGCAACCTGCAGTGCACAGCACATCCAGTCAGACAGACAGACCACTTACACGGTAATTACTGACACCAACCAGACATGTTCGCCTCCAGGCTCCCCTTGCTTGAAGGCAACCTGCAGTGTACAGCACATCCAGTCAGACAGACGGACCACTAACACGGTAATTACTGACACCAACCAGACATGTCCGCCTTTAGGCTCCCCTTGCTTGAAGGCAACCTGCAGTGCACAGCACATCCAGTCAGACAGACAGACCACTTACACGGTAATTACTGACACCAACCAGACATGTCCGCCTCCAGGCCCCCCTTGCTTGAAGGCAACCTGCAGTGCACAGCACATCCAGTCAGACAGACAGACCACTAACACGGTAATTACTGACACCAACCAGACATGTCCGCCTCCAGGCTCCCCTTGCTTGAAGGCAACCTGCAGTGCACAGCACATCCAGACAGACAGACCACTAACACGGTAATTACTGACACCAACCAGACATGTCCGCCTCCAGGCTCCCCTTGCTTGAAGGCAACCTGCAGTGCATAGCTCATCCACTCAGACAGACAGACCACTAACACGGTAATTACTGACACCAACCAGACATGTCCGCCTCCAGGCTCCCCTTGCTTGAAGGCAACCTGCAGTGCACAGCACATCCAGTCAGACAGAGAGACCACTAACACGGTAATTACTGACACCAACCAGACATGTCCGCCTCCAGGCTCCCCCTGCTTGAAGGCAACCTGCAGTGCACAGCACATCCAGTCAGACAGACCACTAACACGGTAATAACTGACACCAACCAGACATGTCCGCCTCCAGGCTCCCCTTGCTTGAAGGCAACCTGCAGTGCACAGCACATCCAGTCAGACAGACAGACCACTTACACGGTAATTACTGACACCAACCAGACATGTTCGCCTCCAGGCTCCCCTTGCTTGAAGGCAACCTGCAGTGTACAGCACATCCAGTCAGACAGACGGACCACTAACACGGTAATTACTGACACCAACCAGACATGTCCGCCTTTAGGCTCCCCTTGCTTGAAGGCAACCTGCAGTGCACAGCACATCCAGTCAGACAGACAGACCACTTACACGGTAATTACTGACACCAACCAGACATGTCCGCCTCCAGGCCCCCCTTGCTTGAAGGCAACCTGCAGTGCACAGCACATCCAGTCAGACAGACAGACCACGAACACGGTAATTACTGACACCAACCAGACATGTCCGCCTTTAGGCCCCCCTTGCTTGAAGGCAACCTGCAGTGCACAGCACATCCAGTCAGACAGACAGACCACTAACACGGTAATTACTGACACCAACCAGACATGTCCGCCTCCAGGCTCCCCTTGCTTGAAGGCAACCTGCAGTGCACAGCACATCCAGTCAGACAGACCACTAACACGGTAATTACTGACACCAACCAGACATGTCCGCCTCCAGGCTCCCCTTGCTTGAAGGCAACCTGCAGTGCACAGCACATCCAGTCAGACAGACAGACCACTAACACGGTAATTACTGACACCAACCAGACATGTCCGCCTCCAGGCTCCCCTTGCTTGAAGGCAACCTGCAGTGCACAGCACATCCAGTCAGACAGACAGACCACTAACAGGGTAATTACTGACACCAACCAGACATATCCGCCTCCAGGCTCCCCTTGCTTGAAGGCAACCTGCAGTGCATAGCTCATCCACTCAGACAGACAGACCACTAACACGGTAATTACTGACACCAACCAGACATGTCCGCCTCCAGGCTCCCCTTGCTTGAAGGCAACCTGCAGTGCACAGCACATCCAGTCAGACAGAGAGACCACTAACACGGTAATTACTGACACCAACCAGACATGTCCGCCTCCAGGCTCCCCCTGCTTGAAGGCAACCTGCAGTGCACAGCACATCCAGTCAGACAGACCACTAACACGGTAATAACTGACACCAACCAGACATGTCCGCCTCCAGGCTCCCCTTGCTTGAAGGCAACCTGCAGTGCACAGCACATCCAGTCAGACAGACAGACCACTTACACGGTAATTACTGACACCAACCAGACATGTTCGCCTCCAGGCTCCCCTTGCTTGAAGGCAACCTGCAGTGTACAGCACATCCAGTCAGACAGACGGACCACTAACACGGTAATTACTGACACCAACCAGACATGTCCGCCTTTAGGCTCCCCTTGCTTGAAGGCAACCTGCAGTGCACAGCACATCCAGTCAGACAGACAGACCACTTACACGGTAATTACTGACACCAACCAGACATGTCCGCCTCCAGGCCCCCCTTGCTTGAAGGCAACCTGCAGTGCACAGCACATCCAGTCAGACAGACAGACCACTAACACGGTAATAACTGACACCAACCAGACATGTCCGCCTCCAGGCCCCCCTTGCTTGAAGGCAACCTGCAGTGCACAGCACATCCAGTCAGACAGACAGACCACTAACACGGTAATTACTGACACCAACCAGACATGTCCGCCTCCAGGCTCCCCTTGCTTGAAGGCAACCTGCAGTGCACAGCACATCCAGTCAGACAGACCACTAACACGGTAATTACTGACACCAACCAGACATGTCCGCCTCCAGGCTCCCCTTGCTTGAAGGCAACCTGCAGTGCACAGCACATCCAGTCAGACAGACAGACCACTAACACGGTAATTACTGACACCAACCAGACATGTCCGCCTCCAGGCTCCTCTTGCTTGAAGGCAAACTGCAGTGCACAGCACATCCAGTCAGACAGACAAACCACTAACACGGTAATTACTGACACCAACCAGACATGTCCGCCTCCAGGCTCCCCTTGCTTGAAGGCAACCTGCAGTGCACAGCACATCCAGTCAACAGACCACTAACACGGTAATTACTGACACCAACCAGACATGTCCGCCTCCAGGCTCCCCTTGCTTGAAGGCAACCTGCAGTGCACATCACATCCAGTCAAACAGACCACTAACACGGTAATTACTGACACCAACCAGACATGTCCGCCTCCAGGCTCCGCTTGCTTGAAGGCAACCTGCAGTGCACAGCACATCCAGTCAGACAGACAGACCACTATTACGGTCATTACTGACACCAACCAGACATGTCCGCCTCCAGGCTCTCCTTGCTTAAAGGCAACCTGCAGTGCACAGCACATCCAGTCAGACAGACCACTAACACGGTAATTACTGACACCAACCAGACATGTCCGCCTCCAGGCTCCCCTTGCTTGAAGGCAACCTGCAGTGCACAGCACATCCAGTCAGACAGACAGACCACTAACACGGTAATTACTGACACCAACCAGACATGTCCGCCTCCAGGCTCCCCTTGCTTGAAGGCAACCTGCAGTGCACAGCACATCCAGTCAGACAGACAGACCACTAACACGGTAATTACTAACACCAACCAGACATGTCCGCCTCCAGGCTCCCCTTGCTTGAAGGCAACCTGCAGTGCACAGCACATCCAGTCAGACAGACAACTAACACGGTAATAACTGACACCAACCAGACATGTCCGCCTCCAGGCTCCCCTTGCTTGAAGGCAACCTGCAGTGCACAGCACATCCAGTAAGACAGACAGACCACTAACACGGTAATTACTGACACCAACCAGACATGTCCGCCTCCAGGCTCCCCTTGCTTGAAGGCAACCTGCAGTGCACAGCACATCCAGTCAGACAGACAACTAACACGGTAATAACTGACACCAACCAGACATGTCCGCCTCCAGGCTCCCCTTGCTTATAGGCAACCTGCAGTGCACAGCACATCCAGTCAGACAGACAGACCACTAACACGGTAATTACTGACACCAACCAGACATGTCCGCCTCCTGGCTCCCCTTGCTTGAAGGCAACCTGCAGTGCACAGCACATCCAGTCAGACAGACAGACCACTAACACATGTATTACTGACACCAACCAGACATGTCTGCCTCCAGGCTCCCCTTGCTTGAAGGCAACCTGCAGTGCACAGCACATCCAGTCAGACAGACAGACCACTAACACGGTAATTACTGACACCAACCAGACATGTCCGCATCCTGGCTCCCCTTGCTTGAAGGCAACCTGCAGTGCACAGCACATCCAGTCAGACAGACAGACCACTAACACGGTAATTACTGACACCAACCAGACATGTCCGCCTCCAGGCTCCCCTTGCTTGAAGGCAACCTGCAGTGCACAGCACATCCAGTCAGACAGACAACTAACACGGTAATAACTGACACCAACCAGACATGTCTGCCTCCAGGCTCCCCTTGCTTGAAGGCAACCTGCAGTGCACAGCACATCCAGTCAGACAGACCACTTACACGGTAATTACTGACACCAACCAGACATGTCCGCCTCCAGGCTCCCCTTGCTTGAAGGCAACCTGCAGTGCACAGCACATCCAGTCAGACAGACAGACCACTAACACGGTAATTACTGACACCAACCAGACATGTCCGCCTCCTGGCTCCCCTTGCTTGAAGGCAACCTGCAGTGCACAGCACATCCAGTCAGACAGACATACCACTAACACGGTAATTACTGACACTAACCAGACATGTCCGCCTCCAGGCTCCCCTTGCTTGATATCAACCTGCAGTGCACAGCACATCCAGTCAGACAGACCACTTACACGGTAATTACTGACACCAACCAGACATGTCCGCCTCCTGGCTCCCCTTGCTTGAAGGCAACCTGCAGTGCACAGCACATCCAGTCAGACAGACAACTAAAAAGGTAATTACTGACACCAACCAGACATGTCCGCCTCCAGGCTCCCCTTGCTTGAAGGCAACCTGCAGTGCACAGCACATCCAGTCAGACAGACAGACCACGAACACGGTAATTACTGACACCAACCAGACATGTCCGCCTCCAGGCTCCCCTTGCTTGAAGGCAACCTGCAGTGCACAGCACATCCAGTCAGACAGACAACTAACACGGTAATAACTGACACCAATCAGACATGTCTGCCTCCAGGCTCCCCTTGCTTGAAGGCAACCTGCAGTGCACAGCACATCCAGTCAGACAGACCACTAACACGGTAATTACTGACACCAACCAGACATGTCCGCCTCCAGGCTCCTCTTGCTTGAAAGCAACCTGCAGTGCACAGCACATCCAGTCAGACAGACAGACCACTAACACGGTAATTACTGACACCAACCAGACATGTCCGCCTCCTGGCTCCCCTTGCTTGAAGGCAACCTGCAGTGCACAGCAGATCCAGTCAGACAGACAGACCACTAACACGGTAATTACTGACACCAACCAGACATGTCCGCCTCCAGGCTCCCCTTGCTTGATAGCAACCTGCAGTGCACAGCACATCCAGTCAGACAGACCACTTACACGGTAATTACTGACACCAACCAGACATGTCCGCCTCCTGGCTCCCCTTGCTTGAAGGCAACCTGCAGTGCACAGCACATCCAGTCAGACAGACAACTAAAAAGGTAATTACTGACACCAACCAGACATGTCCGCCTCCAGGCTCCCCTTGCTTGAAGGCAACCTGCAGTGTACAGCACATCCAGTAAGACAGACAGACCACTAACACGGTAATTACTGACACCAACCAGACATGTCCGCCTCCAGGCTCCCCTTGCTTGAAGGCAACCTGCAGTGCACAGCACATCCAGTCAGACAGACCACTAACAGGGTAATTACTGACACCAACCAGACATGTCCGCCTCTAGGCTCCCCTTGCTTGAAGGCAACCTGCAGTGCACAGCACATCCAGTCAGACAGACAGACAGACCACTAACACGGTAATTACTGACACCAACCAGACATGTCCGCCTCCAGGCTCCCCTTATTTGAAGGCAACCTGCAGTGCACAGCACATCCAGTCAGACAGACAGACCACTAACACAGTAATTACTGACACCAACCAAACATGTCCGCCTCCAGGCTCCCCTTGCTTGAAGGCAACCTGCAGTGCACAACACATCTAGTAAGACAGACAGACCACTAACACGGTAATTACTCACACCAACCAGACATGTCCGCCTCCAGGCTCCCCTTGCTTGAAGGCAACCTGCAGTGCACAGCACATCCAGTCAGACAGACAGACCACTAACACGGTAATTACTGACACCAACCAGACATGTCCGCCTCCTGGCTCCCCTTGCTTGAAGGCAACCTGCAGTGCACAGCACATCCAGTCAGACAGACAGACCACTAACACGGTAATTACTGACACCAACCAGACATGTCCGCCTCCAGGCTCCCCTTGCTTGATAGCAACCTGCAGTGCACAGCACATCCAGTCAGACAGACCACTTACACGGTAATTACTGACACCAACCAGACATGTCCGCCTCCAGGCTCCCCTTGCTTGAAGGCAACCTGCAGTGCACAGCACATCCAGTCAGACAGACAGACCACTAACACGGTAATTACTGACACCAACCAGACATGTCCGCCTCCAGGCTCCCCTTGCTTGAAGGCAACCTGCAGTGCACAGCACATCCAGTCAGTCAGACAGACCACTAACACGGTAATTACTGACACCAACCAGACATGTCCGCCTCCAGGCTCCCCTTGCCTGAAGGCAATCTGCAGTGCACAGCACATCCAGTCAGACAGACCACTAACACGGTAATTACTGACACCAACCAGACATGTCCGCCTCCAGGCTCCCCTTGCTTGAAGGCAACCTGCAGTGCACAGCACATCCAGACAGACAGACCACTAACACGGTAATTACTGACACCAACCAGACATGTCCGCCTCCAGGCTCCCCTTGCTTGAAGGCAACCTGCAGTGCATAGCTCATCCACTCAGACAGACAGACCACTAACACGGTAATTACTGACACCAACCAGACATGTCCGCCTCCAGGCTCCCCTTGCTTGAAGGCAACCTGCAGTGCACAGCACATCCAGTCAGACAGACAGACCACTAACACGGTAATTACTGACACCAACCAGACATGTCCGCCTCCAGGCTCCCCTTGCTTGAAGGCAACCTGCAGTGCACAGCACATCCAGTCAGACAGACCACTAACACGGTAATAACTGACACCAACCAGACATGTCCGCCTCCAGGCTCCCCTTGCTTGAAGGCAACCTGCAGTGCACAGCACATCCAGTCAGACAGACAGACCACTTACACGGTAATTACTGACACCAACCAGACATGTCCGCCTCCAGGCTCCCCTTGCTTGAAGGCAACCTGCAGTGCACAGCACATCTAGTCAGACAGACAGACCACTAACACGGTAATTACTGACACCAACCAGACATGTCCGCCTTTAGGCTCCCCTTGCTTGAAGGCAACCTGCAGTGCACAGCACATCCAGTCAGACAGACAGACCACTTACACGGTAATTACTGACACCAACCAGACATGTCCGCCTCCAGGCCCCCCTTGCTTGAAGGCAACCTGCAGTGCACAGCACATTCAGTCAGACAGACAGACCACTAACACGGTAATTACTGACACCAACCAGACATGTCCGCCTCCAGGCCCCCCTTGCTTGAAGGCAACCTGCAGTGCACAGCACATCCAGTCAGACAGACAGACCACTAACACGGTAATTACTGACACCAACCCGATATGTCCGCCTCCAGGCTCCCCTTGCTTGAAGGCAACCTGCAGTGCACAGCACATCCAGTCAGACAGACCACTAACACGGTAATAACTGACACCAACCAGACATGTCCGCCTCCAGGCTCCCCTTGCTTGAAGGAAACCTGCAGTGCACAGCACATCCAGTCAGACAGACAGACCACTAACACGGTAATTACTGACACCAACCAGACATGTCCGCCTCCAGGCTCCCCTTGCTTGAAGGCAACCTGCAGTGTACAGCACATCCAGTCAGACAGACGGACCACTTACACGGTAATTACTGACACCAACCAGACATGTCCGCCTCCAGGCTCCGCTTGCTTGAAGGCAACCTGCAGTGCACAGCACATCCAGTCAGTCAGACAGACCACTAACACGGTAATTACTGACACCAACCAGATATGTCCGCCTCCAGGCTCCCCTTGCTTGAAGGCAACCTGCAGTGCACAGCACATCCAGTCAGACAGACAGACCACTAACACGGTAATTACTGACACCAACCAGACATGTCCGCCTCCAGGCTCCCCTTGCTTGAAGGCAACCTGCAGTGCACAGCACATCCAGTCAGACAGACAGACAACTAACACGGTAATTACTGACACCAACCAGACATGTCCGCCTCCAGGCTCCCCTTGCTTGAAGGCAACCTGCAGTGCACAGCACATCCAGTCAGACAGACAGACTACTAACACGGTAATTACTGACACCAACCAGACATGTCCGCCTCCAGGCTCCCCTTGCTTGAAGGCAACCTGCAGTGCACAGCACATCCAGTCAGACAGACCACTAACACGGTAATTACTGACACCAACCAGACATGTCCGCCTCCAGGGTCCCCTTACTTGAAGGCAACCTGCAGTGCACAGCACATCCAGTCAGACAGACAGACCACTAACACGGTAATTACTGACACCAACCAGACATGTCCGCCTCCAGGCTCCTCTTGCTTGAAGGCAACCTGCAGTGCACAGCACATCCAGTCAGACAGACAGACCACTAACACGGTAATTACTGACACCAACCAGACATGTCCGCCTCCAGGCTCCCCTTGCTTGAAGGCAACCTGCAGTGCACAGCACATCCAGTCAGACAGACAGACCACTAACACGGTAATTACTGACACCAACCAGACATGTCAACCTCCAGGCTCCCCTTGCTTGAAGGCAACCTGCAGTGCACAGCACCTCCAGTCAGACAGACAGACCACTAACACGGTAATTACTGACACCAACCAAACATGTCCGCCTCCAGGCTCCCCTTGCTTGAAGGCAACCTGCAGTGCACAGCACATCCAGTCAGACAGACAGACCACTAACACGGTAATAACTGACACCAACCAGACATGTCCGCCTCCAGGCTCCCCTTGCTTGAAGGCAACCTGCAGTGCACAGCACATCCAGTCAGACAGACAGACCACTAACACGGTAATTACTGACACCAACCAGACATGTCCGCCTCCAGGCTCCCCTTGCTTGAAGGCAACCTGCAGTGCACAGCACATCCAGTCAGACGGACCACTAACACGGTAATAACTGACACCAACCAGACATGTCCGCCTCCAGGCTCCCCTTGCTTGAAGGCAACCTGCAGTGCACAGCACATCCAGTCAGACAGACAGACCACTTACACGGTAATTACTGACACCAACCAGACATGTCCGCCTCCAGGCTCCCCTTGCTTGAAGGCAACCTGCAGTGCACAGCACATCTAGTCAGACAGACAGACCACTAACACGGTAATTACTGACACCAACCAGACATGTCCGCCTTTAGGCTCCCCTTGCTTGAAGGCAACCTGCAGTGCACAGCACATCCAGTCAGACAGACAGACCACTTACACGGTAATTACTGACACCAACCAGACATGTCCGCCTCCAGGCCCCCCTTGCTTGAAGGCAACCTGCAGTGCACAGCACATTCAGTCAGACAGACAGACCACTAACACGGTAATTACTGACACCAACCAGACATGTCCGCCTCCAGGCTCCCCTTGCTTGAAGGCAACCTGCAGTGCACAGCACATCCAGTCAACAGACCACTATCACGGTAATTACTGACACCAACCAGACATGTCCGCCTCCAGGCTCCCCTTGCTTGAAGGCAACATGCAGTGCACAGCACATCCAGTCAGACAGACAGACAGACCACTAACACGGTAATTACTGACACCAACCAGACATGTCCGCCTCCAGGCTCCCCTTGCTTGAAGGCAACCTGCAGTGCACATCACATCCAGTCAAACAGACCACTAACACGGTAATTACTGACACCAACCAGACATGTCCGCCTCCAGGCTCCCCTTGCTTGAAGGCAACCTGCAGTGCACAGCACATCCAGTCAGACAGACAGACCACTATTACGGTCATTACTGACACCAACCAGACATGTCCGCCTCCAGGCTCTCCTTGCTTGAAGGCAACCTGCAGTGCACAGCACATCCAGTCAGACAGACCACTAACACGGTAATTACTGACACCAACCAGACATGTCCGCCTCCAGGCTCCCCTTGCTTGAAGGCAACCTGCAGTGCACAGCACATCCAGTCAGACAGACAGACCACTAACACGGTAATTACTGACACCAACCAGACATGTCCGCCTCCAGGCTCCCCTTGCTTGAAGGCAACTTGCAGTGCACAGCACATCCAGTCAGTCAGACAGACCACTAACACGGTAATTACTGACACCAACCAGACATGTCCGCCTCCAGGCTCCCCTTGCCTGAAGGCAACCTGAAGTGCACAGCACATCCAGTCAGACAGACCACTAACACGGTAATTACTGACACCAACCAGACATGTCCGCCTCCAGGCTCCCCTTGCTTGAAGGCAACCTGCAGTGCACAGCACATCCAGTCAGACAGACAGACCACTAACACGGTAATTACTGACACCAACCAGACATGTCCGCCTCCAGGCTCCCCTTGCTTGAAGGCAACCTGCAGTGCACAGCACATCCAGACAGACAGACAGACCACTAACACGGTAATTACTGACACCAACCAGACATGTCCGCCTCCAGGCTCCCCTTGCTTGAAGGCAACCTGCAGTGCACAGCACATCCAGTCAGACAGACAGACCACTAACACGGTAATTACTGACACCAACCAGACATGTCCGCCTCCAGGCTCCCCTTGCTTGAAGGCAACCTGCAGTGCACAGCACATCCAGTCAGACAGACAGACCACTAACACGGTAATTACTGACACCAACCAGACATGTCCGCCTCTAGGCTCCCCTTGCTTGAAGGCAACCTGCAGTGCACAGCACATCCAGTCAGACAGACAGACCACTAACACGGTAATTACTGACACCAACCAGACATGTCCGCCTCCAGGCCCCCCTTGCTTGAAGGCAACCTGCAGTGCACAGCACATCCAGTCAGACAGACAGACCACTAACACGGTAATTACTGACACCAACCAGACATGTCCGCCTCCAGGCTCCCCTTCCTTGAACGCAACCTGCAGTGCACAGCACATCCAGTCAGACAGACAGACCACTAACACGGTAATTACTGTCACCAACCAGACATGTCCGCCTCCAGGCTCCCCTTGCTTGAAGGCAACCTGCAGTGCACAGCACATCCAGTCAGACAGACCACTAACACGGTAATTACTGACACCAACCAGACATGTCCGCCTCTAGGCTCCCCTTGCTTGAAGGCAACCTGCAGTGCACAGCACATCCAGTCAGACAGACAGACCACTAACACGGTAATTACTGACACCAACCAGACATGTCCGCCTCCAGGCTCCCCTTGCTTGAAGGCAACCTGCAGTGCACAGCACATCCAGTCAGACAGACAGACCACTAACACAGTAATTACTGATACCAACCAGACATGTCCGCCTCCAGGCTCCCCTTGCTTGAAGGCAACCTGCAGTGCACAGCACATCCAGTCAGACAGACAGACCACTAACACGGTAATTACTGACACCAACCAGACATGTCCGCCTCTAGGCTCCCCTTGCTTGAAGGCAACCTGCAGTGCACAGCACATCCAGTCAGACAGACCACTAACACGGTAATTACTGACACCAACCAGACATGTCCGCCTCCAGGCTCCCCTTGCTTGAAGGCAACCTGCAGTGCACAGCACATCCAGTCAGACAGACAGACAGACCACTAACACGGTAATTACTGACACCAACCAGACATGTCCGCCTCCAGGCTCCCCTTGCTTGAAGGCAACCTGCAGTGCACAGCACATCCAGTCAGACAGACAGACCACTAACACGGTAATTACTGACACCAACCAGACATGTCCGCCTCCAGGCTCCCCTTGCTTGAAGGCAACCTGCAGTGCACAGGACATCCAGTCAGTCAGACAGACCACTAACACGGTAATTACTGACACCAACCAGACATGTCCGCCTCCAGGCTCCCCTTGCTTGAAGGCAACCTGCAGTGCACAGCACATCCAGTCAGACAGACAGACCACTAACACGGTAATGACTGACACCAACCAGACATGTCCGCCTCCAGGCTCCCCTTGCTTGAAGGCAACCTGCAGTGCACAGCACATCCAGTCAGACAGACAGACCACTAACACGGTAATTACTGACACCAACCAGACATGTCCGCCTCCAGGCTCCCCTTGCTTGAAGGCAACCTGCAGTGCACAGCACATCCAGTCAGTCAGACAGACCACTAACACGGTAATAACGGACACCAGCCAGACATGTCCGCCTCCAGGCTCCCCTTGCTTGAAGGCAACCTGTAGTGCACAGCACATCCAGTCAGACAGACAGACCACTAACACGGTAATTACTGACACCAACCAGACATGTCCGCCTCCAGGCTCCCCTTGCTTGAAGGCAACCTGCAGTGCACAGCACATCCAGTCAGACAGACAGACAGACCACTAACACGGTAATTACTGACACCAACCAGACATGTCCGCCTCCAGGCTCCCCTTGCTTGAAGGCAACCTGCAGTGCACAGCACATCCAGTCAGACAGACCACTTACACGGTAATTACTGACACCAACCAGACATGTCCGCCTCCAGGCTCCCCTTGCTTGAAGGCAACCTGCAGTGCACAGCACATCCAGTCAGACAGACGGACCACTAACACGGTAATTACTGACACCAACCAGACATGTCCGCCTCTAGGCTCCCCTTGCTTGAAGGCAACCTGCAGTGCACAGCACATCCAGTCAGACAGACGGACCACTAACACGGTAATTACTGACACCAACCAGACATGTCCGCCTCCAGGCTCCCCTTGCTTGAAGGCAACCTGCAGTGCACAGCACATCCAGTCAGACAGACAGACAGACCACTAACACGGTAATTACTGACACCAACCAGACATGTCCGCCTCCAGGCTCCCCTTGCTTGAAGGCAACCTGCAGTGCACAGCACATCCAGTCAGACAGACAGACAGACCACTAACACGGTAATTACTGACACCAACCAGACATGTCAACCTCCAGGCTCCCCTTGCTTGAAGGCAACCTGCAGTGCACAGCACATCCAGTCAGACAGACAGACCAATAACACGGTAATTACTGACACCAACCAGACATGTCCGCCTCCAGGCCCCCCTTGCTTGAAGGCAACCTGCAGTGCACAGCACATCCAGTCAGACAGACAGACAGACCACTAACACGGTAATTACTGACACCAACCAGACATGTCCGCCTCCAAGCTCCCCTTGCTTGAAGGCAACCTGCAGTGCACAGCACATCCAGTCAGACAGACAGACCACTAACACGGTAATTACTGACACCAACCAGACATGTCCGCCTCCAGGCTCCCCTTCCTTGAAGGCAACCTGCAGTGCACAGCACATCCAGTCAGAAAGACAACTAAAAAGGTAATTACTGACACCAACCAGACATGTCCGCCTCCAGGCTCCCCTTGCTTGAAGGCAACCTGCAGTGTACAGCACATCCAGTCAGACAGACAGACCACTAACACGGTAATTACTGACACCAACCAGACATGTCCGCCTCCAGGCTCCCCTTGCTTGAAGGCAACCTGCAGTGCACAGCACATCCAGTCAGACAGACCACTAACAGGGTAATTACTGACACCAACCAGACATGTCCGCCTCCAGGCTCCCCTTGCTTGAAGGCAACCTGCAGTGCACAGCACATCCAGTCAGACAGACAGACAGACCACTAACACGGTAATTACTGACACCAACCAGACATGTCCGCCTCCAGGCTCCCCTTATTTGAAGGCAACCTGCAGTGCACAGCACATGCAGTCAGACAGACAGACCACTAACACGGTAATTACTGACACCAACCAAACATGTCCGCCTCCAGGCTCCCCTTGCTTGAAGGCAACCTGCAGTGCACAACACATCTAGTAAGACAGACAGACCACTAACACGGTAATTACTCACACCAACCAGACATGTCCGCCTCCAGGCTCCCCTTGCTTGAAGGCAACCTGCAGTGCACAGCACATCCAGTCAGACAGACAGACCACTAACACGGTAATTACTGACACCAACCAGACATGTCCGCCTCCTGGCTCCCCTTGCTTGAAGGCAACCTGCAGTGCACAGCACATCCAGTCAGACAGACAGACCACTAACACGGTAATTACTGACACCAACCAGACATGTCCGCCTCCAGGCTCCCCTTGCTTGATAGCAACCTGCAGTGCACAGCACATCCAGTCAGACAGACCACTTACACGGTAATTACTGACACCAACCAGACATGTCCGCCTCCTGGCTCCCCTTGCTTGAAGGCAACCTGCAGTGCACAGCACATCCAGTCAGACAGACAGACCACTAACACGGTAATTACTGACACCAACCAGACATGTCCGCCTCCAGGCTCCCCTTGCCTGAAGGCAATCTGCAGTGCACAGCACATCCAGTCAGACAGACCACTAACACGGTAATTACTGACACCAACCAGACATGTCCGCCTCCAGGCTCCCCTTGCTTGAAGGCAACCTGCAGTGCACAGCACATCCAGACAGACAGACCACTAACACGGTAATTACTGACACCAACCAGACATGTCCGCCTCCAGGCTCCCCTTGCTTGACGGCAACCTGCAGTGCATAGCTCATCCACTCAGACAGACAGACCACTAACACGGTAATTACTGACACCAACCAGACATGTCCGCCTCCAGGCTCCCCTTGCTAAAAGGCAACCTGCAGTGCACAGCACATCCAGTCAGACAGACAGACCACTAACACGGTAATTACTGACTCCAACCAGACATGTCCGCCTCCAGGCTCCCCTTGCTTGAAGGCAACCTGCAGTGCACAGCACATCCAGTCAGACAGACCACTAACACGGTTATAACTGACACCAACCAGACATGTCCGCCTCCAGGCTCCCCTTGCTTGAAGGCAACCTGCAGTGCACAGCACATCCAGTCAGACAGACAGACCACTTACACGGTAATTACTGACACCAACCAGACATGTCCGCCTCCAGGCTCCCCTTGCTTGAAGGCAACCTGCAGTGCACAGCACATCTAGTCAGACAGACAGACCACTAACACGGTAATTACTGACACCAACCAGACATGTCCGCCTTTAGGCTCCCCTTGCTTGAAAGCAACCTGCAGTGCACAGCACATCCAGTCAGACAGACAGACCACTTACACGGTAATTACTGACACCAACCAGACATGTCCGCCTCCAGGCCCCCCTTGCTTGAAGGCAACCTGCAGTGCACAGCACATTCAGTCAGACAGACCACTAACACGGTAATTACTGACACCAACCAGACATGTCCGCCTCCAGGCCCCCCTTGCTTGAAGGCAACCTGCAGTGCACAGCACATCCAGTCAGACAGACAGACCACTAACACGGTAATTACTGACACCAACCCGACATGTCCGCCTCCAGGCTCCCCTTGCTTGAAGGCAACCTGCAGTGCACAGCACATCCAGTCAGACAGACCACTAACACGGTAATAACTGACACCAACCAGACATGTCCGCCTCCAGGCTCCCCTTGCTTGAAGGCAACCTGCAGTGCACAGCACATCCAGTCAGACAGACAGACCACTAACACGGTAATTACTGACACCAACCAGACATGTCCGCCTCCAGGCTCCCGTTGCTTGAAGGCAACCTGCAGTGTACAGCACATCCAGTCAGACAGACGGACCACTTACACGGTAATTACTGACACCAACCAGACATGTCCGCCTCCAGGCTCCCCTTGCTTGAAGGCAACCTGCAGTGCACAGCACATCCAGTCAGTCAGACAGACCACTAACACGGTAATTACTGACACCAACCAGACATGTCCGCCTCCAGGCTCCCCTTGCTTGAAGGCAACCTGCAGTGCACAGCACATCCAGTCAGACAGACAGACCACTAACACGGTAATTACTGACACCAACCAGACATGTCCGCCTCCAGGCTCCCCTTGCTTGAAGGCAACCTGCAGTGCACAGCACATCCAGTCAGACAGACAGACAACTAACACGGTAATTACTGACACCAACCAGACATGTCCGCCTCCAGGCTCCCCTTGCTTGAAGGCAACCTGCAGTGCACAGCACATCCAGTCAGACAGACAGACCACTAACACGGTAATAACTGACACCAACCAGACATGTCCGCCTCCAGGCTCCCCTTGCTTGAAGGCAACCTGCAGTGCACAGCACATCCAGTAAGACAGACAGACCACTAACACGGTAATTACTGACACCAACCAGACATGTCCGCCTCCAGGCTCCCCTTGCTTGAAGGCAACCTGCAGTGCACAGCACATCCAGTCAGTCAGACAGACCACTAACACGGTAATTACTGACACCAACCAGACATGTCCGCCTTCAGACTCCCCTTGCTTGAAGGCAACCTGCAGTGCACAGCACATCCAGTCAGACAGACAGACAACTAACACGGTAATTACTGACACCAACCAGACATGTCCGCCTCCAGGCTCCCCTTGCTTGAAGGCAACCTGCAGTGCACAGCACATCCAGTCAGTCAGACAGACCACTAACACGGTAATTACTGACACCAACCAGACATGTCCGCCTTCAGACTCCCCTTGCTTGTAGGCAACCTACAGTGCACAGCACATCCAGTCAGACAGACCACTAACACGGTAATTACTGACACCAACCAGACATGTCCGCCTCCAGGTTCCCCTTGCTTGAAGGCAACCTGCAGTGCAGAACACATCCAGTCAGACAGACAGACCACTAACACGGTAATAACTGACACCAACCAGACATGTCCGCCTCCAGACTCCCCTTGCTTGAAGGCAACCTGCAGTGCACAGCACATCCAGTCAGACAGACCACTAACACGGTAATTACTGACACCAACCAGTTATGTCCGCCTCCAGGCTCCCCTTGCTTGAAGGCAACCTGCAGTGCACAACACATCCAGTCAGACAGACAGACCACTAACACGGTAATTACTGACACCAACCAGACATGTCCGCCTCCAGGCTCCCCTTGCTTGAAGGCAACCTGCAGTGCACAGCACATCCAGTCAGACAGACCACTAACACGGTAATTACTGACACCAACCAGACATGTCCGCCTTTAGGCTCCCCTTGCTTGAAGGCAATCTGCAGTGCACAGCACATCCAGTCAGACAGACAGACCACTAACACGGTATAATCTGACACCAACCAGACATGTCCGCCTCCAGACTCCCCTTGCTTGAAGGCAACCTGCAGTGCACAGCACATCCAGTCAGACAGACCACTAACACGGTAATTACTGACACCAACCAGACATGTCCGCCTTTAGGCTCCCCTTGCTGGAAGGCAACCTGCAGTGCACAGCACATCCAGTCAGACAGACAGACCACTAACACGGTAATTACTGACACCAACCAGACATGTCCGCCTCCAGGCTCCCCTTGCTTGAAGGCAACCTGCAGTGCACAGCACATCCAGTCAGACAGACAGACCACTAACACGGTAATTACTGACACCAACCAGACATGTCCGCCTCCAGGCTCCCCTTGCTTGAATGCCACCTGCAGTGCACAGCACATCCAGTCAGACAGACCACTTACACGGTAATTACTGACACCAACCAGACATGTCCGCCTCCAGGCTCCCCTTGCTTGAAGGCAACCTGCAATGCACAACACACCTAGTCAGACAGACAGACCACTAACACGGGAATTACTGACACCAACCAGACATGTCTGCCTCCAGGCTCCCCTTGCTTAAAGGCAACCTGCAATGCAAAACACATCTAGTCAGACAGACAGACCACTAACACGGTAATTACTGACACCAACCAGACATGTCCGCCTCCAGGCTCCCCTTGCTTAAAGGCAACCTGCAGTGCACAGCACATCCAGTCAGACAGACCACTAACACGGTAATTACTGACACCAACCAGACATGTCCTCCTCCAGGCTCCCCTTGCTTGAAGGCAACCTGCAGTATACAGCACATCCAGACAGACAGACCACTAACACGGTAATTACTGACAACAACCAGACATGTCCGCCTCCAGGCTCCCCTTGCTTGAAGGCAACCTGCAGTGCACAGCACATCCAGTCAGACAGACAGACCACTAACACGGTAATTACTGACACCAACCAGACATGTCCGCCTCCAGGCTCCCCTTGCTTGAAGGCAACCTGCAGTGCACAGCACATCCAGTCAGACAGACAGACCACTAACACGGTAATTACTGACATCAACCCGACTTGTCCGCCTCCAGGCTCCCCTTGCTTGAAGGCAACCTGCATTGCACAGCACATCCAGTCAGACAGACAGACCACTAACACGGTAATTACTGACACCAACCAGACATGTCCGCCTCCAGGCTCCCCTTGCTTGAAGGCAACCTGCAGTGCACAGCACATCCAGACAGACAGACAGACCACTAACACGGTAATTACTGACACCAACCAGACATGTCCGCCTCCAGGCTCCCCTTGCTTGACGGCAACCTGCAGTGCATAGCTCATCCACTCAGACAGACAGACCACTAACACGGTAATTACTGACACCAACCAGACATGTCCGCCTCCAGGCTCCCCTTGCTAAAAGGCAACCTGCAGTGCACAGCACATCCAGTCAGACAGACAGACCACTAACACGGTAATTACTGACTCCAACCAGACATGTCCGCCTCCAGGCTCCCCTTGCTTGAAGGCAACCTGCAGTGCACAGCACATCCAGTCAGACAGACCACTAACACGGTTATAACTGACACCAACCAGACATGTCCGCCTCCAGGCTCCCCTTGCTTGAAGGCAACCTGCAGTGCACAGCACATCCAGTCAGACAGACAGACCACTTACACGGTAATTACTGACACCAACCAGACATGTCCGCCTCCAGGCTCCCCTTGCTTGAAGGCAACCTGCAGTGCACAGCACATCTAGTCAGACAGACAGACCACTAACACGGTAATTACTGACACCAACCAGACATGTCCGCCTTTAGGCTCCCCTTGCTTGAAAGCAACCTGCAGTGCACAGCACATCCAGTCAGACAGACAGACCACTTACACGGTAATTACTGACACCAACCAGACATGTCCGCCTCCAGGCCCCCCTTGCTTGAAGGCAACCTGCAGTGCACAGCACATTCAGTCAGACAGACCACTAACACGGTAATTACTGACACCAACCAGACATGTCCGCCTCCAGGCCCCCCTTGCTTGAAGGCAACCTGCAGTGCACAGCACATCCAGTCAGACAGACAGACCACTAACACGGTAATTACTGACACCAACCCGACATGTCCGCCTCCAGGCTCCCCTTGCTTGAAGGCAACCTGCAGTGCACAGCACATCCAGTCAGACAGACCACTAACACGGTAATAACTGACACCAACCAGACATGTCCGCCTCCAGGCTCCCCTTGCTTGAAGGCAACCTGCAGTGCACAGCACATCCAGTCAGACAGACAGACCACTAACACGGTAATTACTGACACCAACCAGACATGTCCGCCTCCAGGCTCCCCTTGCTTGAAGGCAACCTGCAGTGTACAGCACATCCAGTCAGACAGACGGACCACTTACACGGTAATTACTGACACCAACCAGACATGTCCGCCTCCAGGCTCCCCTTGCTTGAAGGCAACCTGCAGTGCACAGCACATCCAGTCAGTCAGACAGACCACTAACACGGTAATTACTGACACCAACCAGACATGTCCGCCTCCAGGCTCCCCTTGCTTGAAGGCAACCTGCAGTGCACAGCACATCCAGTCAGACAGACAGACCACTAACACGGTAATTACTGACACCAACCAGACATGTCCGCCTCCAGGCTCCCCTTGCTTGAAGGCAACCTGCAGTGCACAGCACATCCAGTCAGACAGACAGACAACTAACACGGTAATTACTGACACCAACCAGACATGTCCGCCTCCAGGCTCCCCTTGCTTGAAGGCAACCTGCAGTGCACAGCACATCCAGTCAGACAGACAGACCACTAACACGGTAATAACTGACACCAACCAGACATGTCCGCCTCCAGGCTCCCCTTGCTTGAAGGCAACCTGCAGTGCACAGCACATCCAGTAAGACAGACAGACCACTAACACGGTAATTACTGACACCAACCAGACATGTCCGCCTCCAGGCTGTCCTTGCTTGAAGGCAACCTGCAGTGCACAGCACATCCAGTCAGTCAGACAGACCACTAACACGGTAATTACTGACACCAACCAGACATGTCCGCCTTCAGACTCCCCTTGCTTGTAGGCAACCTACAGTGCACAGCACATCCAGTCAGACAGACCACTAACACGGTAATTACTGACACCAACCAGACATGTCCGCCTCCAGGTTCCCCTTGCTTGAAGGCAACCTGCAGTGCAGAACACATCCAGTCAGACAGACAGACCACTAACACGGTAATAACTGACACCAACCAGACATGTCCGCCTCCAGACTCCCCTTGCTTGAAGGCAACCTGCAGTGCACAGCACATCCAGTCAGACAGACCACTAACACGGTAATTACTGACACCAACCAGTTATGTCCGCCTCCAGGCTCCCCTTGCTTGAAGGCAACCTGCAGTGCACAACACATCCAGTCAGACAGACAGACCACTAACACGGTAATTACTGACACCAACCAGACATGTCCGCCTCCAGGCTCCCCTTGCTTGAAGGCAACCTGCAGTGCACAGCACATCCAGTCAGACAGACCACTAACACGGTAATTACTGACACCAACCAGACATGTCCGCCTTTAGGCTCCCCTTGCTTGAAGGCAATCTGCAGTGCACAGCACATCCAGTCAGACAGACAGACCACTAACACGGTATAATCTGACACCAACCAGACATGTCCGCCTCCAGACTCCCCTTGCTTGAAGGCAACCTGCAGTGCACAGCACATCCAGTCAGACAGACCACTAACACGGTAATTACTGACACCAACCAGACATGTCCGCCTTTAGGCTCCCCTTGCTGGAAGGCAACCTGCAGTGCACAGCACATCCAGTCAGACAGACAGACCACTAACACGGTAATTACTGACACCAACCAGACATGTCCGCCTCCAGGCTCCCCTTGCTTGAAGGCAACCTGCAGTGCACAGCACATCCAGTCAGACAGACAGACCACTAACACGGTAATTACTGACACCAACCAGACATGTCCGCCTCCAGGCTCCCCTTGCTTGAATGCCACCTGCAGTGCACAGCACATCCAGTCAGACAGACCACTTACACGGTAATTACTGACACCAACCAGACATGTCCGCCTCCAGGCTCCCCTTGCTTGAAGGCAACCTGCAATGCACAACACACCTAGTCAGACAGACAGACCACTAACACGGGAATTACTGACACCAACCAGACATGTCTGCCTCCAGGCTCCCCTTGCTTAAAGGCAACCTGCAATGCAAAACACATCTAGTCAGACAGACAGACCACTAACACGGTAATTACTGACACCAACCAGACATGTCCGCCTCCAGGCTCCCCTTGCTTAAAGGCAACCTGCAGTGCACAGCACATCCAGTCAGACAGACCACTAACACGGTAATTACTGACACCAACCAGACATGTCCTCCTCCAGGCTCCCCTTGCTTGAAGGCAACCTGCAGTATACAGCACATCCAGACAGACAGACCACTAACACGGTAATTACTGACAACAACCAGACATGTCCGCCTCCAGGCTCCCCTTGCTTGAAGGCAACCTGCAGTGCACAGCACATCCAGTCAGACAGACAGACCACTAACACGGTAATTACTGACACCAACCAGACATGTCCGCCTCCAGGCTCCCCTTGCTTGAAGGCAACCTGCAGTGCACAGCACATCCAGTCAGACAGACAGACCACTAACACGGTAATTACTGACATCAACCCGACTTGTCCGCCTCCAGGCTCCCCTTGCTTGAAGGCAACCTGCATTGCACAGCACATCCAGTCAGACAGACAGACCACTAACACGGTAATTACTGACACCAACCAGACATGTCCGCCTCCAGGCTCCCCTTGCTTGAAGGCAACCTGCAGTGCACAGCACATCCAGACAGACAGACAGACCACTAACACGGTAATTACTGACACCAACCAGACATGTCCGCCTCCAGGCTCCCCTTGCTTGAAGGCAACCTGCAGTGCACAGCACATCCAGTCAGACAGACAGACCACTAACACGGTAATTACTGACACCAACCAGACATGTCCGCCTCCAGGCTCCCCTTGCTTGAAGGCAACCTGCAGTGCACAGCACATCCAGTCAGTCAGACAGACCACTAACACGGTAATTACTGACACCAACCAGACATGTCCGCCTCCAGGCTCCCCTTGCCTGAAGGCAACCTGCAGTGCACAGCACATCCAGTCAGACAGACCACTAACACGGTAATTACTGACACCAACCAGACATGTCCGCCTCCAGGCTCCCCTTGCTTGAAGGCAACCTGCAGTGCACAGCACATCCAGTCATTCAGACAGACCATTAACACGGTAATTACTGACACCAACCAGACATGTCCGCCTCCAGGCTCCCCTTGCTTGAAGGCAACCTGCAGTGCACAGCACATCCAGTCAGACAGACAGACCACTAACACGGTAATTACTGACACCAACCAGACATGTCCGCCTCCAGGCTCCCCTTGCTTGAAGGCAACCTGCAGTGCACAACACATCCAGTCAGACAGACCACTAACACGGTAATTACTGACACCAACCAGACATGTCCGCCTCCAGGCTCCCCTTGCTTGAAGGCAACCTGCAGTGCACAGCACATCCAGTCAGACAGACAGACCACTAACACGGTAATTACTGACACCAACCAGACATGTCCGCCTCCAGGCTCCCCTTGCTTGAAGGCAACCTGCAGTGCACAGCACATCCAGTCAGACAGACAGACCACTAACACGGTAATTACTGACACCAACCAGACATGTCCGCCTCCAGGCTACCCTTGCTTGAAGGCAACCTGCATTGCACAGCACATCCAGACAGACAGACCACTAAAACGGTAATTACTGACACCAACCAGACATGTCCGCCTCCAGGCTCCCCTTGCTTGAAGGCAACCTGCAGTGCATAGCTCATCCACTCAGACAGACAGACCACTAACACGGTAATTACTGACACCAATCAGACATGTCCGTCTCCAGGCTCCCCTTGCTTGAAGGCAACCTGCAGTGCACAGCACATCCAGTCAGACAGACAGACCACTAACACGGTAATTACTGACACCAACCAGACATGTCCGCCTCCAGGCTCCCCTTGCTTAGAGGCAACCTGCAGTGCACAGCACATCCAGTCAGACAGACCACTAACACGGTAATAACTGACACCAACCAGACATGTCCGCCTCCAGGCTCCCCTTGCTTGAAGGCAACCTGCAGTGCACAGCAAATCCAGTCAGACAGACAGACCACTTACACGGTAATTACTGACACCAACCAGACATGTTCGCCTCCAGGCTCCCCTTGCTTGAAGGCAACCTGCAGTGTACAGCACATCCAGTCAGACAGACGGACCACTAACACGGTAATTACTGACACCAACCAGACATGTCCGCCTTTAGGCTCCCCTTGCTTGAAGGCAACCTGCAGTGCACAGCACATCCAGTCAGACAGACAGACCACTTACACGGTAATTACTGACACCAACCAGACATGTCCGCCTCCAGGCCCCCCTTGCTTGAAGGCAACCTGCAGTGCACAGCACATCCAGTCAGACAGACAGACCACTAACACGGTAATTACTGACACCAACCAGACATGTCCGCCTCCAGGCCCCCCTTGCTTGAAGGCAACCTGCAGTGCACAGCACATCCAGTCAGACAGACAGACCACTAACACGGTAATTACTGACACCAACCAGACATGTCCGCCTCCAGGCTCCCCTTGCTTGAAGGCAACCTGCAGTGCACAGCACATCCAGTCAGACAGACCACTAACACGGTAATTACTGACACCAACCAGACATGTCCGCCTCCAGGCTCCCCTTGCTTGAAGGCAACCTGCAGTGCACAGCACATCCAGTCAGACAGAAAGACCACTAACACGGTAATTACTGACACCAACCAGACATGTCCGCCTCCAGGCTCCTCTTGCTTGAAGGCAAACTGCAGTGCACAGCACATCCAGTCAGACAGACAAACCACTAACACGGTAATTACTGACACCAACCAGACATGTCCGCCTCCAGGCTCCCCTTGCTTGAAGGCAACCTGCAGTGCACAGCACATCCAGTCAACAGACCACTAACACGGTAATTACTGACACCAACCAGACATGTCCGCCTCCAGGCTCCCCTTGCTTGAAGGCAACCTGCAGTGCACATCACATCCAGTCAAACAGACCACTAACACGGTAATTACTGACACCAACCAGACATGTCCGCCTCCAGGCTCCCCTTGCTTGAAGGCAACCTGCAGTGCACAGCACATCCAGTCAGACAGACAGACCACTATTACGGTCATTACTGACACCAACCAGACATGTCCGCCTCCAGGCTCTCCTTGCTTAAAGGCAACCTGCAGTGCACAGCACATCCAGGCAGACAGACCACTAACACGGTTATTACTGACACCAACCAGACATGTCCGCCTCCAGGCTCCCCTTGCTTGAAGGCAACCTGCAGTGCACAGCACATCCAGTCAGACAGACAGACCACTAACACGGTAATTACTGACACCAACCAGACATGTCCGCCTCCAGGCTCCCCTTGCTTGAAGGCAACCTGCAGTGCAAGGCACATCCAGTCAGACAGACCACTAACACGGTAATTACTGACACCAACCAGACATGTCCGCCTCCAGGCTCCCCTTGCTTGAAGGCAACCTGCAGTGCACAACACATCCAGTCAGACAGACCACTAACACGGTAATTACTGACACCAACCAGACATGTCCGCCCCCAGGCTCCCCTTGCTTGAAGACAACCTGCAGTGCACAGCACATCCAGTCAGACAGACAGACCACTAACACGGTAATTACTGACACCAACCAGACATGTCCGCCTCCAGGCTCCCCTTGCTTGAAGGCAACCTGCAGTGCACAGCACATCCAGTAAGACAGACCACTAACACGGTAATTACTGACACCAACCAGACATGTCCGCTTCCAGGCTCCCCTTGCTTGAAGGCAACCTGCAGTGCACAGCACATCCAGTCAGACAGACAGACCACCAACACGGTAATTACTGACACCAACCAGACATGTCCGCTTCCAGGCTCCCCTTGCTTGAAGGCAACCTGCAGTGCACAGCACATCCAGTCAGACAGACAGACCAAGAACACGCTACTTACTGACACCAACCAGACATGTCCGCCTCCAGGCTCCCCTTGCTTGAAGGCAACCTGCAGTGCACAGCACATCCAGTAAGACAGACCACTAACACGGTAATTACTGACACCAACCAGACATGTCCGCTTCCAGGCTCCCCTTGCTTGAAGGCAACCTGCAGTGCACAGCACATCCAGTCAGACAGACAGACCACTAACACGGTAATTACTGACATCAACCAGACATGTCCGCCTCCAGGCTCCCCTTGCTTGAAGGCAACCTGCAGTGCACAGCACCTCCAGTCAGACAGACAGACCACTAACACGGTAATTACTGACACCAACCAGACATGTCCGCCTCCAGGCTCCTCTTGCTTGGAGGCAAACTGCAGTGCACAGCACATCCAGTCAGACAGACAGACCACTAACACGGTAATTACTGACACCAACCAGACATGTCCGCCTCCAGGCTCCCCTTGCTTGAAGGCAACCTGCAGTGCACAGCACATCCAGTCAGACAGACAGACAGACCACTAACACGGTAATTACTGACACCAACCAGACATGTCCGCCTCCAGGCTCCCCTTGCTTGAAGGCAACCTGCAGTGCACAGCACATCCAGTCAACAGACAGACCACTAACACGGTAATTACTGACACCAACCAGACATGTCCGCCTCCAGGCTCCCCTTGCTTGAAGGCAACCTGCAGTGCACAGCACATCCAGTCAGACAGACAGACAGACCACTAACACGGTAATTACTGACACCAACCAGACATGTCCGCCTCCAGGCTCCCCTTGCTTGAAGGCAACCTGCAGTGCACAGCACATCCAGTCAACAGACCACTAACACGGTAGTTACTGACACCAACCAGACATGTCCGCCTCCAGGCTCCCCTTGCTTGAAGGCAACCTGCAGTGCACAGCACATCCAGTCAGACAGACAGACAGACCACTAACACGGTAATTACTGACACCAACCAGACATGTCCGCCTCCAGGCTCCCCTTGCTTGAAGGCAACCTGCAGTGCACATCACATCCAGTCAAACAGACCACTAACACGGTAATTACTGACACCAACCAGACATGTCCGCCTCCAGGCTCCCCTTGCTTGAAGGCAACCTGCAGTGCACAGCACATCCAGTCAGACAGACAGACCACTATTACGGTCATTACTGACACCAACCAGACATGTACGCCTCCAGGCTCTCCTTGCTTGAAGGCAACCTGCAGTGCACAGCACATCCAGTCAGACAGACCACTAACACGGTAATTACTGACACCAACCAGACATGTCCGCCTCCAGGCTCCCCTTGCTTGAAGGCAACCTGCAGTGCACAGCACATCCAGTCAGACAGACAGACCACTAACACGGTAATTACTGACACCAACCAGACATGTCCGCCTCCAGGCTCCCCTTGCTTGAAGGCAACTTGCAGTGCACAGCACATCCAGTCAGTCAGACAGACCACTAACACGGTAATTACTGACACCAACCAGACATGTCCGCCTCCAGGCTCCCCTTGCCTGAAGGCAACCTGAAGTGCACAGCACATCCAGTCAGACAGACCACTAACACGGTAATTACTGACACCAACCAGACATGTCCGCCTCCAGGCTCCCCTTGCTTGAAGGCAACCTGCAGTGCACAGCACATCCAGTCAGACAGACAGACCACTAACACGGTAATAACTGACACCAACCAGACATGTCCGCCTCTAGGCTCCCCTTGCTTGAAGGCAACCTGCAGTGCACAGCACATCCAGTCAGACAGACAGACCACTAACACGGTAATTACTGACACCAAACAGACATGTCCGCCTTCAGGCCCCCCTTGCTTGAAGGCAACCTGCAGTGCACAGCACATCCAGTCAGACAGACAGACCACTAACACGGTAATTACTGACACCAACCAGACATGTCCGCCTCCAGGCTCCCCTTCCTTGAACGCAACCTGCAGTGCACAGCACATCCAGTCAGACAGACAGACCACTAACACGGTAATTACTGTCACCAACCAGACATGTCCGCCTCCAGGCTCCCCTTGCTTGAAGGCAACCTGCAGTGCACAGCACATCCAGTCAGACAGACCACTAACACGGTAATTACTGACACCAACCAGACATGTCCGCCTCTAGGCTCCCCTTGCTTGAAGGCAACCTGCAGTGCACAGCACATCCAGTCAGACAGACAGACCACTAACACGGTAATTACTGACACCAACCAGACATGTCCGTCTCCAGGCTCCCCTTGCTTGAAGGCAACCTGCAGTGCACAGCACATCCAGTCAGACAGACAGACCACTAACACGGTAATTACTGACACCAACCAGACATGTCCGCCTCCAGGCTCCCCTTGCTTGAAGGCAACCTGCAGTGCACAGCACATCCAGTCAGACAGACAGACCCCTAACACGGTAATTACTGATACCAACCAGACATGTCCGCCTCCAGGCTCCCCTTGCTTGAAGGCAACCTGCAGTGCACAGCACATCCAGTCAGACAGACAGACCACTAACACGGTAATTACTGACACCAACCAGACATGTCCGCCTCCAGGCTCCCCTTGCTTGAAGGCAACCTGCAGTGCATAGCACATCCAGTCAGACAGACAGACCACTAACACGGTAATTACTGACACTAACCAGACATGTCTGCCTCCAGGCTACCCTTGCTTGAAGGCAACCTGCAGTGCACAGCACATCCAGTCAGACAGACAGACCACTTACACGGTAATTACTGACACCAACCAGTCATGTCCACCTCCAGGCTCCCCTTGCTTGAAGGCAACCTGCAGTGCACAGCACATCCAGTCAGACAGACAGACCACTAACACGGTAATTACTGACACCAACCAGACATGTCCGCCTCCAGGCTCCCCTTGCTTGAAGGCAACCTGCAGTGTACAGCACATCCAGTCAGACAGACCACTAACACGGTAATTACTGACACCAACCAGACATGTCTGCCTCCAGGCTCCCCTTGCTTGAAGGCAACCTGCAGTGCATATCACATCCAGTCAGACAGACCACTAACACGGTAATTACTGACACCAACCAGACATGTCTGCCTCCAGGCTCCCCTTGCTTGAAGGCAACCTGCAGTGCATATCACATCCAGTCAGACAGACCACTAACACGGTAATTACTGACACCAACCAGACATGTCCGCCTCCAGGCTCCCCTTGCTTGAAGGCAACCTGCAGTGCACAGCACATCCAGTCAGACAGACAGACCACTAACACGGTAATTACTGACACCAACCAGACATGTCCGCCTCCAGGCTCCCCTTGCTTGAAGGCAATCTGCAGTGCACAGCACATCCAGTCAGACAGACAGACCACTAACACGGTAATTACTGACACCAACCAGACATGTCCGCCTCCAGGCTCCCCTTGCTTGAAGGCAACCTGCAGTGTACAGCACATCCAGTCAGACAGACCACTAACACGGTAATTACTGACACCAACCAGACATGTCCGCCTCCAGGCTCCCCTTGCTTGAAGGCAACCTGCAGTGCACAGCACATCCAGTCAGACAGACCACTTTACATTGACAGCAGTATTTACAACAGTATTTACTCTGCGGTACCCTTTATTTATGACGGTTAAAGTTTTTTCAATATGTTAGTTTATCGTCCAAAAAGTAAATTTAATTTTGTTTATCTCCTAGAGTTTCTGTTTTTGAAATGTGTCTCTGTTCCACTATATTATTCCGTTTTGCATATAACATTCTTCACCTGCACGAACTATTTACAACTGAGTTAGGTAATCTGAATATCGGAAATATTTATTGAAATTTATTGCTTTTCTTTTTAGCCATGTTTAAACACAAAGACTTGAGCTTTTACCGGGGGAAATCTAGAGTTCATACGCAGACGTTTTCCCTGTCGCCAGATAGGTTTAAACAGAATTGAGTTAAGTTTGAACTATCTTCTTTACTAAGTGTCCTCACCTTCGTGTCCCAGTGTCCAGTCTTGTTCTGAACGGTGGAGAGAGATACTCTTATCGTGGACACCTGAAGTGCGGGACAATCCTCCAACGGTTCTCGATCAGCGAGCACGAGTGCCACGCACACAACCAACACGGCAGAGTGGAGCGTCATAGTTACAAACCTTGATGCTGCTCAGTCAGAATACATGTGCTAGAGTTGAAGATTGGTGCACTCATAACGCTGAAGATAACAATTTATCACTAAAAGCTAACGATGATTCGTTTCGGTTCACATACATAACCTTGATTAACGAATGATTTATTAAAGCGACAATTGTAGCTTTTATCTGACTGGTTCTCGCAAAGACATCTAGATTCTGATTGGATGGAGTAGAATCTGGATACGGCTAAGGCTAGAAGTTGAAAGTAAATTATCTTAGCAGAGCGCTTGATCGTTAACCTAATGCCACTATCTGAAGATTAATGTGATGTATGATCGCTATAGTATACACATTTCCATAAGTTCAATTTGTAGCCATAATCCTTAAGCCCCAACCGCAATAGGTAATACTCCTGATGTTATAATTTATCGTTACTAAATTACTGAAGGTGTTTTAAAGTCAAAAATATATCATTTCTTATTATCGTAATTGTTTTCAGTCATGAATCTAAGCTGCAAAATTCCACACATAATTATGGCGGGAAAAACAGAGTATGACGTCAGAACTGACTTAAGTCTCCAACCTATCACACAAAGATTAATCAAATATCGGATTTGTGCCAAATATTTCAATCAAATGAGTATATTTTCACCGTTATTTTTGCCCTTATGAATTACAGTGGACGACTTCGGGTGGGAGGAGCTGGCGCGAGCACTAGCTGACTTGGGACAAGTGAGGACAAGTCTGTAATATCTGCGCGTATTCCCACCCACAAGGCATCTCGATCTACCGGCTATATTGTTCATTGTTAAGATTAACCTATATGGAAGTATATTTTGGCCACATTTTAGAGTTGTTGTCATGTTGGTTTCAAAATTTTAGACACAGCGTTTAACTTCTTATATGAATTCACGCATCAAACATGACAGAATTCGACAATACGACTTCTGTTTTATATACATCATTTAGAGAAAAACTAATCATTGGATTTTGACGAAAGTTAATATGAAGTACGAAAGCAACCTGTTGGACTAGAAATAAATAAACGTTCCAGATAGAAAGTGCCCCGAACTAATATTTACAGCATGCACCAATATGCAGAGTGCATCTGTTTCACGGCCTTGTAGCTCGTCGGACCGTCGTTTGGACCCTGAAACTAAACACCTTGCATATTAGTACATGCTGCGAATTTTCGTTCGGGGCACTTTCTATCTACAAAATGTATTTAGTTTAGTCAAACAGGGATGCCTGCGTATTTTTGAAAATGACTTCCGTCCAAATCAGATTATTCGTTTTTCGCCAATTGAAGTGGATGAAACGAAACTCGTATTGTCAACTTTTAACTTGAAACCATAGTGACAGCACCGCCTAAATATGTTTTCAAACAGGTTTTTCTTATAGACCTGCATATCCGCGGATAACCGCGGGTACCCGCCAGACATATGCGGGTTGCGGGTAAAATGAAAGTTTTAAATGCGATTACAGCTCGGGTACGGGTTGCTCACTTTTCGGGTACGGGTTGATGATAGTCGGAATTTGTCACAATTTGAACAAATATTAATGTTATAACCACTGATTTTCTGAAAATAAAAGTATGTCATTAAATATAAGAAAATTATTATTTGACGACATCCATACAAACTCATTTGAAAATTACTGCCTGACTTGGTATTTATGGAGTGTGCTGTTATACCTCGTTTGCACTTTACATTTGAAGAAGGTGTCATTAAATTTTGTGTTGTATTGCTTCATATAAAACTAAAAAGAAATAACACTTTTGTAGTGGCTCAGGCTGGCCAGCAGCATGGGGCAGCACGCTGACCTCTCCCTCTTCCACCTCATTTCTTTATTATTTTCCTTTTCATGTGTTTGCAAGTGAGGATGGTACTGCGTTGCCATACCTACACATTTCTTTTATTATTACTTTGTATTCATTTAATTGTATTGTAATTTATATTCACTTAATTGTTATTGCAGTTTATGTTAATTTATTGATCTGCCCTATGTAACTGTATGTAATTGGTTGTACTGCATTATTACTATTATGCTTTTTATTAAATTATTACGTAAAATGCGTCAAAAGGCACTTTCCCGCCCTAACCATACTATGTGGCAAAATGATTGCTGGACAATAGCCACCGAGGGCTGGGGCGGTACAGATACGTCACGGCGTAACATACTATGTGGCAACATGGTTGCTGGACAACAGCCACCGAGGGCTGGGGCGGTAAAGCTAAGTCACGGCCTAACATACTATGTGGCAACATGGTTGCTGGACAACAGCCACCGAGGGCTGAGCCGGTACAGCTACGTAACGGCGTAACATACTATGTGGCAACATGGCTGCTGGACAACAGCCACCGAGGGCTGGGGCGGTACAGCTACGTCCAGGACGGGGTGAGAGTCACCTCGTAGCCACGTCACGGCCTAACATACTATGTGGCAACATGGTTGCTGGACAACAGCCACCGAAGGCTGGGGCGGTACAGCTACGTCGAGGACGGGGTGAGAGTCACCTCGTAGCCACGTCACGGCGTAACATACTATGTGGCAACATGGTTGCTGGACAACAGCCACCGAGGGCTGGTGCGGTACAGCTACGTCGAGGACGGGGTGAGAGTCACCTCGTAGCTACGTCACGGCCTAACATACTATGTGGCAACATGGTTGCTGGACAACAGCCACCGAGGGCTGGGGCGGTACAGCTACGTCGAGGACGGGGTGAGAGTCACCTCGTAGCCACGTCACGGCGTAACATACTATGTGGCAACATGGTTGCTGGACAACAGCCACCGAGGGCTGGGGCGGTACAGCTACGTCGAGGACGGGGTGAGAGTCACCTCGTAGCCACGTCACGGCGTAACATACTATGTGGCAACATGGTTGCTGGACAACAGCCACCGAGGGCTGGGGCGGTACAGCTACGTCGAGGACGGGGTGAGAGTCACCTCGTAGCTACGTCACGGCCTAACATACTATGTGGCAACATGGTTGCTGGACAACAGCCACCGAGGGCTGGTGCGGTACAGCTACGTCGAGGACGGGGTGAGAGTCACCTCGTAGCTACGTCACGGCCTAACATACTATGTGGCAACATGGTTGCTGGACAACAGCCACCGAGGGCTGGTGCGGTACAGCTACGTCGAGGACGGGGTGAGAGTCACCTCGTAGCCACGTCACGGCGTAACATACTATGTGGCAACATGGTTGCTGGACAACAGCCACCGAGGGCTGGGGCGGTACAGCTACGTCGAGGACGGGGTGAGAGTCACCTCGTAGCCACGTCACGGCCTAACATACTATGTGGCAACATGGTTGCTGGACAACAGCCACCGAGGGCTGGGGCGGTACAGCTACGTCGAGGACGGGGTGAGAGTCACCTCGTAGCCACGTCACGGCGTAACATACTATGTGGCAACATGGTTGCTGGACAACAGCCACCGAGGGCTGGGGCGGTACAGCTACGTCGAGGACGGGGTGAGAGTCACCTCGTAGCCACGTCACGGCGTAACATACTATGTGGCAACATGGTTGCTGGACAACAGCCACCGAGGGCTGGGGCGGTACAGCTACGTCGAGGACGGGGTGAGAGTCACCTCGTAGCCACGTCACTGCCTGACATACTATGTGGCATCATGGTTGCTGGACAACAGCCACCGAGGGCTGGGGCGGTACAGCTACGTCGAGGACGGGGTGAGAGTCACCTCGTAGCTACGTCACGGCCTAACATACTATGTGGCAACATGGTTGCTGGACAACAGCCACCGAGGGCTGGGGCGGTACAGCTACGTCGAGGACGGGGTGAGAGTCACCTCGTAGCCACGTCACGGCCTAACATACTATGTGGCAACATGGTTGCTGGACAACAGCCACCGAGGGCTGGGGCGGTACAGCTACGTCGAGGACGGGGTGAGAGTCACCTCGTAGCTACGTCACGGCCTAACATACTATGTGGCAACATGGTTGCTGGACAACAGCCACCGAGGGCTGGGGCGGTACAGCTACGCCGAGGACGGGGTAAGAGTCACCTCGTAGCTACGTCACGGCCTAACATACTATGTGGCAACATGGTTGCTGGACAACAGCCACCGAGGGCTGGGGCGGTACAGCTACGCCGAGGACGGGGTGAGAGTCACCTCGTAGCCACGTCACGGCGTAACATACTATGTGGCAACATGGTTGCTGGACAACAGCCACCGAGGGCTGGGGCGGTACAGCTACGTCGAGGACGGGGTGAGAGTCACCTCGTAGCCACGTCACGGCCTAACATACTATGTGGCAACATGGTTGCTGGACAACAGCCACCGAGGGCTGGGGCGGTACAGCTACGTCGAGGACGGGGTGAGAGTCACCTCGTAGCTACGTCACGGCGTAACATACTATGTGGCCACATGGTTGCTAGACAACAGCCACCGAGGGCTGGGGCGGTACAGCTACGTCGAGGACGGGGTGAGAGTCACCTCGTAGCTACGTCACGGCGTAACATACTATGTGGCCACATGGTTGCTAGACAACAGCCACCGAGGGCTGGGGCGGTACAGCTACGTCGAGGACGGGGTGAGAGTCACCTCGTAGCCACGTCACGGCCTAACATACTATGTGGCAACATGGTTGCTGGACAACAGCCACCGAGGGCTGGGGCGGTACAGCTACGTCGAGGACGGGGTGAGAGTCACCTCGTAGCCACGTCACGGCCTAACATACTATGTGGCAACATGGTTGCTGGACAACAGCCACCGAGGGCTGGTGCGGTACAGCTACGTCGAGGACGGGGTGAGAGTCACCTCGTAGCCACGTCACGGCGTAACATACTATGTGGCAACATGGTTGCTGGACAACAGCCACCGAGGGCTGGGGCGGTACAGCTACGTCGAGGACGGGGTGAGAGTCACCTCGTAGTCACGTCACGGCGTAACATACTATGTGGCAACATGGTTGCTGGACAACAGCCACCGAGGGCTGGGGCGGTACAGCTACGTCGAGGACGGGGTGAGAGTCACCTCGTAGCCACGTCACGGCCTAACATACTATGTGGCAACATGGTTGCTGGACAACAGCCACCGAGGGCTGGGGCGGTACAGCTACGTCGAGGACGGGGTGAGAGTCACCTCGTAGTCACGTCACGGCGTAACATACTATGTGGCAACATGGTTGCTGGACAACAGCCACCGAGGGCTGGGGCGGTACAGCTACGTCGAGGACGGGGTGAGAGTCACCTCGTAGCCACGTCACGGCCTAACATACTATGTGGCAACATGGTTGCTGGACAACAGCCACCGAGGGCTGGGGCGGTACAGCTACGTCGAGGACGGGGTGAGAGTCACCTCGTAGCTACGTCACGGCGTAACATACTATGTGGCAACATGGGTGCTGGACAACAGCCACCGAGAGCTGGGGCGGTACAGCTACGTCGAGGACGGGGTGAGAGTCACCTCGTAGCCACGTCACGGCGTAACATACTATGTGGCAACATGGTTGCTGGACAACAGCCACCGAGGGCTGGGGCGGTACAGCTACGTCGAGGACGGGGTGAGAGTCACCTCGTAGCCACGTCACGGCGTAACATACTATGTGGCAACATGGTTGCTGGACAACAGCCACCGAGGGCTGGGGCGGTACAGCTACGTCGAGGACGGGGTAAGAGTCACCTCGTAGCTACGTCACGGCCTAACATACTATGTGGCAACATGGTTGCTGGACAACAGCCACCGAGGGCTGGGGCGGTACAGCTACGTCGAGGACGGGGTGAGAGTCACCTCGTAGCCACGTCACGGCGTAACATACTATGTGGCAACATGGTTGCTGGACAACAGCCACCGAGGGCTGGGGCGGTACAGCTACGTCGAGGACGGGGTAAGAGTCACCTCGTAGCTACGTCACGGCCTAACATACTATGTGGCAACATGGTTGCTGGACAACAGCCACCGAGGGCTGGGGCGCTACAGCTACGTCGAGGACGGGGTGAGAGTCACCTCGTAGCCACGTCACGGCGTAACATACTATGTGGCAACATGGTTGCTGGACAACAGCCACCGAGGGCTGGGGCGGTACAGCTACGTCGAGGACGGGGTGAGAGTCACCTCGTAGCCACGTCACGGCGTAACATACTATGTGGCAACATGGTTGCTGGACAACAGCCAGGGCTGGGGCGGTACAGCTACGTCGAGGACGGGGTGAGAGTCACCTCGTAGCCACGTCACAACCTAACATACTATGTGGCAACATGGTTGCTGGACAACAGCCAGGGCTGGGGCGGTACAGCTACGTCGAGGACGGGGTGAGAGTCACCTCGTAGCCACGTCACGGCGTAACATACTATGTGGCAACATGGTTGCTGGACAACAGCCAGGGCTGGGGCGGTACAGCTACGTCGAGGACGGGGTGAGAGTCACCTCGTAGCTACGTCACGGCGTAACATACTATGTGGCATCATGGTTGCTGGACAACAGCCAGGGCTGGGGCGGTACAGCTACGTCGAGGACGGGGTGAGAGTCACCTCGTAGCTACGTCACGGCCTAACATACTATGTGGCAACATGGTTGCTGGACAACAGCCAGGGCTGGGGCGGTACAGCTACGTCGAGGACGGGGTGAGAGTCACCTCGTAGCCACGTCACGGCCTAACATACTATGTGGCAACATGGTTGCTGGACAACAGCCACCGAGGGCTGGGGCGGTATAGCTACGTCGAGGACGGGGTGAGAGTCACCTCGTAGCTACGTCACGGCCTAACATACTATGTGGCAACGTGGTTGCTGGACAACAGCCACCGAGGGCTGGGGCGGTACAGCTACGTCGAGGACGGGGTGAGAGTCACCTCGTAGTCACGTCATGGCCTAACATACTATGTGGCAACATGGTTGCTGGACAACAGCCACCGAGGGCTGGGGCGGTACAGCTACGTCGAGGACGGGGTGAGAGTCACCTCGTAGCTACGTCACGGCCTAACATACTATGTGGCAACATGGTTGCTGGACAACAGCCACCGAGGGCTGGGGCGGTACAGCTACGTCGAGGACGGGGTGAGAGTCACCTCGTAGCCACGTCACGGCGTAACATACTATGTGGCAACATGGTGGCTGGACAACAGCCACCGAGGGCTGGGGCGGTACAGCTACGTCACGGCCTAACATACTATGTGGCAACATGGTTGCTGGACAACAGCCACCGAGGGCTGGGGCGGTACAGCTACGTCGAGGACGGGGTGGGAGTCACCTCGTAGCCACGTCACGGCGTAACATACTATGTGGCAACATGGTTGCTGGACAACAGCCAGGGCTGGGGCGGTACAGCTACGTCGAGGACGGGGTGAGAGTCACCTCGTAGTCACGTCATGGCCTAACATACTATGTGGCAACATGGTTGCTGGACAACAGCCACCGAGGGCTGGGGCGGTACAGCTACGTCGAGGACGGGGTGAGAGTCACCTCGTAGCTACGTCACGGCGTAACATACTATGTGGCAACATGGTTGCTGGACAACAGCCAGGGCTGGGGCGGTACAGCTACGTCGAGGACGGGGTGGGAGTCACCTCGTAGCCACGTCACGGCGTAACATACTATGTGGCAACATGGTTGCTGGACAACAGCCAGGGCTGGGGCGGTACAGCTACGTCGAGGACGGGGTGGGAGTCACCTCGTAGCCACGTCACGGCGTAACATACTATGTGGCAACATGGTTGCTGGACAACAGCCAGGGCTGGGGCGGTACAGCTACGTCGAGGACGGGGTGAGAGTCACCTCGTAGTCACGTCATGGCCTAACATACTATGTGGCAACATGGCTGCTGGACAACAGCCACCGAGGGCTGGGGCGGTACAGCTACGTCGAGGACGGGGTGAGAGTCACCTCGTAGCTACGTCACGGCGTAACATACTATGTGGCAACATGGTTGCTGGACAACAGCCAGGGCTGGGGCGGTACAGCTACGTCGAGGACGGGGTGAGAGTCACCTCGTAGTCACGTCATGGCCTAACATACTATGTGGCAACATGGTTGCTGGACAACAGCCACCGAGGGCTGGGCCGGTACAGCTACGTCGAGGACGGGGTGAGAGTCACCTCGTAGCCACGTCACGGCCTAACATACTATGTGGCAACATGGTTGCTGGACAACAGCCAGGGCTGGAGCGGTACAGCTACGTCGAGGACGGGGTGAGAGTCACCTCGTAGCCACGTCACGGCCTAACATACTATGTGGCAACATGGTTGCTGGACAACAGCCACCGAGGGCTGGGGCGGTACAGCTACGTCGAGGACGGGGTGAGAGTCACCTCGTAGCCACGTCACGGCCTAACATACTATGTGGCAACAAGGTTGCTGGACAACAGCCACCGAGGGCTGGGGCGGTACAGCTACGTCGAGGACGGGGTGAGAGTCACCTCGTAGCCACGTCACGGCTTAACATACTATGTGGCACCATGGTTGCTGGACAACAGCCAGGGCTGGGGCGGTACAGCTACGTCGAGGACGGGGTGAGAGTCACCTCGTAGCTACGTCACGGCCTAACATACTATGTGGCAACATGGTTGCTGGACAAGAGCCAGGGCTGGGGCGGTACAGCTACGTCGAGGACGGGGTGAGAGTCACCTCGTAGCCACGTCATGGCCTTACATACTATGTAGCAACATGGTTGCTGGACAACAGCCACCGAGGGCTGGGGCGGTACAGCTACGTCGAGGACGGGGTGAGAGTCACCTCGTAGCCACGTCACGGCCTAACATACTATGTAGCAACATGGTTGCTGGACAACAGCCACCGAGGGCTGGGGCGGTACAGCTACGTCGAGGACGGGGTGAGAGTCACCTCGTAGCCACGTCATGGCCTTACATACTATGTAGCAACATGGTTGCTGGACAACAGCCACCGAGGGCTGGGGCGGTACAGCTACGTCGAGAACGGGGTGAGAGTCACCTCGTAGCTACGTCACGGCGTAACATACTATGTTTGAAGACAATCATTTGCATGTGTTATCATTTTCTTGAACTTTTACCTGCACACATCAATCTATACGGCTTGAAACTGTGATATTTCCTGGATAACCTATGTGTCTTTTATTGACAGAACAAATGTAAACAAGCAATGTGTACCTCAAAATGGTCGCCGCGTGACGTCTATTGAAAGCTTCCCGCTACTAGCAACGCCAAAAGACAACAATGAAACAAATGAATTGAATCGATGGACAAACAACAAGCTGTCAAACAATAATTTCTTTTGATTTTGGAAAACAAAACAAAAAACAAACAAATACACATACGAAACTTTCATTTAGTCGCTGTCCATCGTTAAAGTTTTTAATGGCGAGCAGTTACTATTGCTACACTGGTTTTTATTTGTATGATTGCAATTCTATTATTTTGACAGCTGATTGTACATCAGTTCAATTCATTTGTTCTATTGTAGTCCGGATGTGACGTCAGTTGCGTGTTCCCTATACTCAACTCATATAGGTACTCAACACTCAATAATAATAGTAATTGTAATACTTATTATGATAATAATAATAATAATAATGATAATAATAATAATAATAATAATAATAATAATAATAATAATAATAATAATAATAATAATAATAATATTAATTATAATAATAATAATAATAATAATAATAATAATAATAATAATAATAATAATAATAATAATGGTGGTGCGCACCAAGAACTATGAGCGATACATCCTCAAAGCCGACGTCCAAGATCGCTGTCGTCTCTGCAAGAAAGCTGGCGAGACCATCCAGCACATCGCAGGTGGATGCCCAGTGTTAGCTCCCAGAGAGTATTTGGAGCGTCACAACGCAGTAGCGAAAGTGGTCCACCAAGCGCTGGCCAAGGAGTACAGCCTGGTAGAGGTAGAAACACCGTACTACAAGTGCAAGCCCGAGCAAGTCCTGCGTAACCAATGTGCCAAGCTGCTGTGGGACTCACCCATTGTCACGGACAGAGCGGTCGAGGCAAATCGGCCAGACTTGGTTTTGTTTGACAAGAAGGCTAAAACAGCAACCATTATCGACATCGCCGTCCCGCTAGACAACCATGTGATCAACACAGTAGCTGAGAAGAGGCGTAAATACCAACAACTCGCCGTCGAACTCAAGGACATATACAAGCTGAGGTCCGTTGAGATAGTTCCTGTCGTCGTCTCCGTCAACGGTCTGGTCACCGAAGAGTGGTCAGCTGCGAAAGAGAAGCTCCACCTGAAGGACAAGCACGTGCGTGTCATGCAGAAGGCTACAATCCTCGGCACAACTAATATCGTGCGCAAGGTCCTCAGCCTATGAGCTACATTGTCACCACCATCTTTCAGCCGCCACCCTAGGGTGCACTCTCGCATCGTCTTGGCTCAAGAGGAGCCCGATGGTGCAAATGAGAGAAGAGCAGAAAGGAAATAACATAATAATAATAATAATAATAATAATAATAATAATAATAATAATAATAATAATAATAATAATAATAATAATAATAATAATAATAATAAAAACATACAAACATACATGTACACATTACAAAAGACAGTATTTAGAAGAATGCCAGTAGGCCTACATTACACAATAATGTGTATGCCCACGGCCCAATAATCCTCTAGCTAGACCTAGGTTGGAATTCATAGTCATCCTCTACACCTAGGAAATGTAGAAACAAACGTGATGATTGCATGTGTGCTTATGTAGGATATTAAAATTTAGATTGTAACATGTTATATGAACAGTAGAGTAGATATCAACAGATTTGTAATAACCAGAACTAAAGATTGGCGAGATGCACAGCCGAGTCAAGTATGGAGTTAAGTTTATGGTTGCTAATGAGTTTGTTTGTGTTATTGAAAATAGCATGTAATAAAACAATTGCGTAACAACAATTCTATACTTGACTTGACACTGTTGATTGCATACGGCCACAGACAACTTAGAACAATCCCTTATCTGTGAAAATACTATAAAATTGTTTGCTTGTATGTTGATTACTTGAGCCCATGACTATGGGGCAGACTACAGCTGACCCTAACGTAATAGAATGAGTAAAGAGAAGGGATTTTGCCATAAAGGAACGGAAATCGAAGAGAAATTAAATAAAACTATTATGTTTGTTTGTTAGTCTTAGAAAATTGCATGTAATAAAACAATTCCATTGCAACAATCAAACTTGACTGCCACTGTTGACTGTGCATACGGTCCTTACATTTGAGCTTGGTCAGTGTTTTCAAAGAATGCGGTAGATTGATTGGTATCCTTTTCCTACAGTTATCCAAAATTAACATGCTACATGAATGGTGGTTGATGAATTGAATCACACTTCATTAGGCACCAATGAAAGTAATAGTTTAAAAGTGCCGGTAAACCGTAGGGTGCAAGTGGCGCGGTTCTAGTAATAGTACCTATTGCAGCCAACAAAGCAAAGCAAACATCTGTCGGCTCATGCTAGAGTAAACGTGACAGCAAATTTATGACAATGTGTAAGTCAATATTTGTAAAAGAAGAAAACTTGAATGTCAGAATTCCTAATATATATTCGTTTTAGCACAAAAAAAAAAAAATTGTTGATATCGGTGTGATCGTGTGATACGAAAGTTTATGTTGGCTACTCTGCTGAGTCTTTGTCTTGTGCTTGATTTGGCCGGCGTGGCGTCACTCTTGCGTTGGCGGACTCCTTAGGCGTGTGTTCTAGTTTAAACAAGTGTTGCAGTTTGTTCATCAAGTTTTATAGCCTAGACCTACCTAGGCCTATCTGAAACCCGAGGTCATTCACGGCAGCCAAATAATAACACGGTTCATTCACAGGTATGTACACATGTCTTGTTTTACCGTGAAATGTTCCTAGGCCCTAGCCTAGGCCTACACCAAGGCCAAGTCCTTAAACATCCCTCTTTTTTGTTTAATGATGCTCGGGCCCCAAGGCCGAATATGTGCCACTTTGTAACTCTAGGTCTAAACCTAGGCTAGTCTAGGTATGATTAAAGTAAAGACCCATCAATTAAAGGGCCCGAAGATGGTGTAGGCTAGGTAGTACCTAGGCCTAGGCCTAAGACCACGAGGTCCCACCAACCCACCATGTGCAGACAGCCAGTCCCAGAACCTCGTAGGCCTAGGCTCTAGTCCTAATGCAACTCCATGCATAGGCCCTAGCATACTTTCATATTTCGATGCCTTATAGACTGTTCTGGCTGAAAACTGAAGGGAATAGGCCTAGGCCTAGCCTAGGGGCCAGTGGCCAAGCTAAGCCTATGCATGAGCTTTTTGTTTTAGCTAGGTCTAGGCCTATGCCATGCAGAGTATGCAGCCAGATATAGGGCCCTAGGAAACATTATGTGGTCCTAATCATTATCCAGACACCTCTAGGGTAAAAATAGAGACAACCAAAGTTATAGCCTTGGCCTTGGCCCATGCCTGGACTAGTCGTGTTTTAATCAAAATTTCTAACTTTTCCCAAATTCACATAAGATTTAAACAAGCTTCATGTCGTTCGCGTAAAATTAGGCCTATGCCTTAGTTATAGTGAACACCATATTCTATTCTACCAATTGTGATCCATTAGCCTACCTTAAAGAACCACTTAACCCAAACATATGTCGACGCTGATGTTTTTGCGTAACTGTAATGAAAAAGTCCCACCACTCAAAGAGGCTTCGTTCGGCCCACAATACAGGTTTTGTTTTGTACACGTCGACCAGTATGTGTTCGACCATGTGGCTGAAATCCCCAAACTTAAACGCGAGTAACAAACGCCTCACTTCCACGTCTCGTAGTTTACTTAATTGTAGCTCTATTTCCAAATGAGTGACATCGATGTAGGCCTAATCTGTGAATCATTTTGATTTTTTTTAAAGGATTTTATTGTAGGATTCTAATGTATGCGAGGCTTTTATGATGATGCAAACAAAACCATGTTATCTCCCTCCCGCTAACAGCTTGCACAATTTCTAGCTGCGATCGCCTCATTGCGGCAACACAGTTTCTATTAACATTCAAGTGATTTCTATCATATTGCCTACAGACTACGTCCATGTCATGTAAATTTGGAAATCGAGCTACAATTGAGTACGCAGAAGTTACGAGGCATGGAAGTGAGGCATTGTTTCTCGCATTAAATTGTAATGGGGATTTCAGCCACATGATCGAACCCGTCACAGACGAAAGGAAACATGTGGTGTGGGCCAAACAAAGCCTCGTTGAGTGGTGGGAATTTTTCGTTAATAATAAGACTTATACAAAACGTCAGAGTCTTAATGACTCGACACGTATGTTTCAGTTTGGTGGGCCTTTAATGTACGCCTAGGGCTAAGTAGAATTCATCAGTTCAGTTCGATGCTCGACAAACAAGGTTTGCTCACCCCTAGCTTTAGGCCTATGATATCAATAAGCTCAAATTAGGGTAGGCCTAAGCCTATAGCCTACTAGGGGTCAGCAACTAAATTGTGTATGGGGCCACTTTTAGGGCGAGAAATTATACCTCTTTTCTTGTGCCAATTTCTTAAAATGGGGTTCGCGTCTTAGACAAGATATGCGTAAACGTCCTGCAACTGCTTATCGGTGATTTTTGACCTGAGTTTATTCTTGATATTTTTCATTCTTGAAAACGACGCAATCGCAAATGTAGCCTGTACGTAGATCCAAACATAAGACGCATATGTGGACCTTTACATAAACTTAGTAAAATGTCACTTTAATGGTTAAAGCTCAGCATATAAACTTGAATTTATCTAGTAACAGGGGACAACTGGGAGTAGTAATGGTAATTCCCATAATAATTAATAAATTAGCAGGCCGCTAACGTACGCGCTAACGTACGCACGTTCAGCCTGTTGCTGACCTCGTGAAACGTATTATGTCATACCTGAGTAAACATCGCTGTTTATGAATGTACTCATCACCTTGCACACAATTGTAATTGTAATAATTGTAACTCAATTATCAGAAAAATGAACGTTTTGTCCAATCTCTTCACTAAATTCCTATCTAACCTATTATATTGAATGCACAAATTACTACAAGGCTTCAAGGGTGGGATGTATTGTTTAATAGGCTAAACGTAGGATAAACTATGAAATTAAATGTTTATAAATTCCAATATTGCAAGGAGGGTTAATGGGGTTAGGGAGGGTTAGTTAAAAAAAAAGTTGTTTAGAGGTTAATTCCTTCTGAAATATGTCCATCGCATCATAAAAATGTGGGTAGTAATTGATTGCTGTTAAAATACCAATAAGTTTATTGAGAAGTTCGTGCTGACACAATAACATTCAATATAATGAATAAAATTGCTGGGAAACAGAAATTGAACAATAAGGCAATTTGTTGTTTAATTTCCCACTAAAATCCTTGAACATTAAATTATCCACGGGCATTTATACGTTTAATTGTCCTGGCCCTACACGGAATTCTGCTATTTTGGTTAGTTAAATGTTTAAACTCTTCCTTTCGTTTTCTCCGTAACTCGTTCAGTGGGTTGAGCTCTACGTCTCGTTTGGTACCGTAGTACGGTTCATTGTGATATTCCTCCATTATATAATCTATGACGTTCGACTGTGTTAAACTCGGCTCTAAATTTAGCGTTTCCGTGGGAACCGATCTAAAGATTCGCCTATACTCGTCTTCTGAAATTGGTTTTCCGTTTACATCTCCAAAGAAATGGTTGGATTTGGGAAGGGCAGCTTCCCTTTCATGATAATCATAATTTTTGCCAACGTAATTATCGGGTCGGGTATGTCGGGTATGTCGGACTTCAGAGCTATCGGATCGCGACCCATCTGAACGAGAGTCCGCTTCTAACGGTTGTGAACTCCTCGTAGAAACTTCTCTCTTAACCACGGGGGGTTCCTCGTTAGGACTCTTTTCACCAGCTGAACGCATCTGGTGTTCCTTTTGAGATGACACGTCAGCTTCTGCGTCACGGCCTCCATCATTTGCCGTTTGTGGCTCAGCGTTTAGTGAATGGTACAATGTTTCGTCTGGTTTGATCTGGGTTGCTGAACTTCTCGCGACCGTTGCACCGTCCGTGCGGACTTGGTTGTCGTCGACTGGTGCCGCCCCTGTGAGGGAGTCTTCGTACTCGGGCCATCCGATGTAAGAATCGCTGTGGCCTCCGTTCTCCAACACCGACTGTACAAAGAACACAATTCGCATCTATTATCGACACTATCAACTTTGTCTTATATTTCGACAAGAAGACGAGCATGTGAGCGCGTCAAGAAAAATATTCAACAGAGAAGTTTAATGTTATCTATATCGTTACTGTCCCGCTTAGCTGGCGTAATAAAATGTACCCGTACAGGTTAACAATGAACACACGATATTTATAATTAAAAGCTTACCGAATGAATTTGCATTCCCAGTTTTATTTTCATAGTCCTATTGAATTGAATTTATTGGGTTTAAGGGCGCTTCAACCAGTTAGGTCATTTTGCGCCCCCAAGATGGTGTTTTGCAAGCTAAGTTATTAATTTACTAGGAAAGTAGTAATTATGTTTTAATTTTATATGAATTTGATTTGTATTATGTTATATTTATAAGTGGTTGTAATGTATTTTTAAAATTGTTGGAAAAACTATGTGCGGACAAGAAATTTTAAAAGTTTATCACAATTCTCGTATGACAAAAGTTCTTCATACAACGGGGAAAGCTTTAATTGTGTTTTCAACACAACATGTTTGGTACTTTCTGACAATATGTGACGTACAGTCAGAGTAACGTCACAGGTGTCACATTTTGGGACAACTTTTTTTCTAGTGAGAAGATAGCCATGAGTCAAACGAGTGTGGCCAATGCGAGCCAGTGCCAACACAACCTCTTCCCGGCGAGAAAGACGGGAAGATGGAGGCCGCACTTTATTGATTAATTTAGGCATCACACTGTGCAACTTGTTCAGTGTCACTTGATCCCAAGCAGCTTGTCGTTTATCTAAAATGACTTGTTTGAATGTACTCTTGACATCTGAAACAGGGACGATATCGAAGTCAACATGGCGATGTTGACAGGTTGCCTTTGCAGCTTGATCGGCCAATTCGTTTCCTTCGATTCCCACGTGTCCAGGTACCCAGCAAAATTCGATAGTATAATTCCTCGAATTAAGTTTCTCCAGATAAAACTGAATGTCTTGGACCAAGTGATGGATGGAATACATGACACAAATTGCTTGAAGTCCACTCATGCTATCCGAAAAAATTAAAAACTCACCCTTTGGAGAACGTGATATATATTTAAGAGCTTTGCGAATGGCGACCAACTCTGCGGTGAAAACTGAACACATGTCGTGTAACCTGAATTGTTCAGTTAAGGCGGAGAAACAAAAGCTACATCCTACCTTGTTGTCAATTTTGGAGCCTTCTGTGAACACCAAGGTAAACCCACGGTGTTCATGGCAAATTTCCAGAAAGTGAATTTTGAATTTTAAATCCGAAGTAGAAAATTTATCAAAAATACAAAGATCAAATCTCATAACCGGTTCCGGTATAATCCAAGGTGGATTAGTACCAAAAACCGAGTTGAAAAGATTTGGCATATCAAATTCTAAAAATGTAAATAAATGTAAAACACGCAAGCCCGTTGGTAATGTAGCCAACGGTTTACTGTCAAAATGTCTGACAAATTTGTCATTAAAAAAAACTTGATGTGATGGATGATTTGGTATTGCTCTGATCTTCATAACGTACGCGCCCATCAAGTAGTTTCGTCGCTCTGCCAAAGAGGACTTTCCTGCTTCAGCATAGAGGCTTACGACGGGGCTTGTTTGAAATGCGCCTAGCGCAAGGCGAAGGCCACTATGATGGATGGTATCGAGCAATTTAAGAGTCGTATCACGAGCGTAAGAGTATACAAAACAACCGTAATCCATTTTTGATTTAATTAACGCTCCATACACGCGTAGCAGACAGGTGCGATCTGCACCCCATTTCGTGTTGCTCAGAACATTTAAAATGTTGAGGGCTAACATGCAACGTTTTCTCAATTGGACAATATGATGATGCCAGTTGAGCTTCACGTCAAACTCCATACCGAGAAGACGGACATGAGGCCTGAACTGAAGCTCAAAATCGTTGAAGGTCAGTTTTGGATCATTATGAAGTCCTCGAAGGCGACAAAAGCGAATGCACTGGGTCTTTTCGGAAGAGAATCTAGTTCCCCGAGTTCGAGCCCATTCACTGATATTATTTAAACCTTTTTGCAATTGTCGTTCTGCAATAGAGAGATTCACAGATCTGTAGAAAACCTCAAGGTCATCAACAAATAAACACGACATTAATGCTTTTGGTATGCATGCAATAACGCTATTGATACCTATTGCAAACAAGGATACCGAGAGGACAGAACCCTGCGGCACACCCGTTTGCAAATCAAAGGGAGCAGAAAGCACGTTGTTAACCCGCGTTTTGAAATGCCTGTCTTTTAAGAAATTCTCGAGGAACTTGGGCATATGCCTTTGGAAGCCCCACGTGTGAAGTTGTTGCATTATGGCATAACGCCAAGTGGTGTCGTAAGCCTTTTCAATGTCATAGAGAACACCTACGACGTGTTGCTTTGCTTTGCCACGAATCCTTCCTGTATGAAAGTTTCCAAACGCACCAAGTGATCGATGGTACTGCGACGCTGACGAAAGCCACACTGGACGTTCGCCACTAATCCGCGTGTTTCAAGGACCCACATGAGACGTTTGTTTATCATCTTCTCAAATAATTTACAAAAGCAAATAGTTAAAGAGATGGGTCGATACGATACCGGCATGGATTTGTCTTTACCAGGCTTAAGGAGCGGAATCAAAATGGCACTACGCCATTCAACAGGAAAAGTGTCAGACAACCATAAAAAATTAAAAAACAATAAAACAACCTCTAGCGACGAGTCCGACAAGGGAACAAACATGTCGTTATGCAGCCTGTCCCCACCCATAGACGTGGGTCGGAGACACTTTACGGCTGATCGGAGCTCCCACAATGTGAAGGCTCGATTATACTGTTCTGTGTTTTCCGAACGAAAATTCAGTTTCGTCGACTCACACCGTTTCTTTCGATTGAGAAAATCCACATCGTACCGGGAATTACTACTGACAGAAGCAAAGTGAGTGCCTAGCACCGATGCCACATCCAATGGAGTGGTGACAAGCTGGCCATTATTCCGAATGGCGAGGATGGTTTTCACTTGACGGCCAGCTATCGCCTTGATCTTCGTCCATACAGTGGTGGAAGAAGTACAATGGTTGATCGTAGACACATAGTCTCTCCAGGAACGCCTTTTACTATGCTTTACAATGTATTTCGCCTGAGCTCTCTTGCGTCGAAATATTTCCAAATTACATGCCGTCGGATAGATGTTAAAGTGCTTAAAAGCCGCTTTTTTGGCTTTAATTGCAACTTCGCATTGCTTGTTCCACCACGGGACAGGATGTCGACGTGGCCTACAGCTAGTCACGGGTATACTGGCAGATGCTGCGTCAAGCATACATCTGCTGACTTCACTGACAAGTACGTTGGGGTCACGAGAACAAGTAAAGTCTACCTTTAACAAGGCTTCCTCACTTAGTTCCTGGAACCTTCCCCAATCGGCCTGCGCCAATGTCCAACCCTGCCCCGGGTGGTACGGTGAGACATAAGTTAATAATGTAATTTGCATCGGAAAGTGATCACTTCCGTGCAGATCATCCAACACATCGAGCTCAAGATCAAGCCACAGTAATGGCGTACACATAACAAGATCAATGGCAGAAAAATTACCAGAATGGGAGGTAAAATGGGTCATCTGGCCCGTGTTTAAAAGGGAAATGTCGTTGTGCTGTATGAAATCCGTGACAATACAACCTCGTGGATCAGAAACCGATGAACCCCAGTCAACATGGTGAGCATTAAGATCACCTGCCAAGATCATAGGTCCCTGAAGTTGGTTGTAAACCGTCTCCAGATCGTGCCTAGTAACAGCGAATGCGGGTGGAATGTAAATACAACAAAAGGTGGTGGGATTTGGGATATACGCTGAGACAGCAACGACCTGAAGTCGAGACGTTACGTTGATACTGGTGGCGTACACAGAGTCGTGCACCAAAATGGCAACACCACCCCGTGCACGATCACCTTCAGTAAAATCCTTCCTATATAACGAATAACCTTTAATTTTTGGTTGATCGCTAGGTTTGAAAAACGTTTCTTGCAAGAAAACAATAAGGGGATGTGTGTCACGAAGTAACAGTTGGAGTTGTTCTCGGTTTGTATAGAAACCACGACAGTTCGTGAAATAAGTTTTAAAGTCGTGTTACACCAAGAAGTAATATGCTGTTGTGACTACACAGAATTCGTTTACAACTTAAGAAGCACGAATCACTAACGTTTCTTCCCGATTATTTAGTATAATTCGGTTCCGTTAAGTTGGTTGCAGCAAACGACAAACACGTCATGAGTTACGTCATAGGTTTGTACAGGAAATTTAGTTTTTTTCGTAACTTGGAAGGTTTATAATTAACGTTTGACGTTCGTTAATTTCTTTTTTTTTTATTGTACATGTGACTTTATCAAAAACTTGATTATTACAATCTTTAAACTAAACGCACAAAGTAAGTAGTCCCAAAACATCCCTCCCAAGAAGCGTGGTCCAATGGCGTGGTGAAGGAAGAACGAACAAGCCGGCAAGTCGGTGTGAAAACGTTAAATGGCGGCGGCTCAATGTGTTGGGTTGACGATAAAAAAATATCTTTGAAAATCGAAGAATAATAGGGTTAGTAGGTTATATTGCATATTGACGGTAATAAATGTAAAGACAAACCTGCTCTTTGTTTCTAACACCTTTTGGTGTGGATAGGCGCGCCTATTGCAAATTGCTGGCAATCGTAAATCGCCGCCCCTGGCCCTAGGCTATGACAAGCCTACTAGGCCTACCAAGTCCATTTGATGATACCACCGCTTGTTATTGTAAAATCGCGTGATGCAAGGTCAACTTGATCTCCGCCTGGCGGAGATCAAGTAGACCTTGGCGTGATGCGTTGTCACGTCTTGAAGGCGGTGAGCATGTGTAAAGAAGTAGTCCCGCGCACAACCAAGGCGTGAGAAGGCGCGGACTGTTACTTATTTGCTAATAGGCCAAATCAACCATGACGCCAGCATCTTACTTCTTGGTGTAACACGACTTTACCATATTTTGTGATTTGTTAGATTTGAGAGGGACAGTCTACCATAACATCAACCGTTATGTTTTGTGAAATTTATTGTTTTAAGAATGCTCCCGGAGGAGCATAAACGGATTTGTATCCATCAACTCGTCTGTCACCAAGTCATTGGTGACCGAAGACGTTGATGGATTTTCAACAGGGATCGACACCCTGTTGATTTTTAATGCTTTTTTATTCTTTACAATTTTTGAATTTATTGGGTTTCAGGGCGCTTGCAAGATAGTTCTAAAATGTTTCTTGAATTACGTATTAAAATGAATTTAAAGTTCATTAGCTTAATGACTTATTACCATTATTATTTTACAGTACGTAATATTAATAATGTATGACCCAAAGACAAATTACAAATTCATCGGCCTAGCTTTTAATTATAAATAAAGTGTGTTCGTTTTGTTTTTTTTACCTCGAAATGTTTCATCTGGTGTTCGTTATGAGATGACACGTCAGCTTCTGCGTCACGGCCTCCATCATTTGCCGTTTGTGGCTCAGCGTTTAGGGGAAGGGTTTCGTCGGGTTTTATCGGAGTTGCTGAACTTCTCGCGACAGTTGCACCGTCCGTGCGGACTTGGTTGTCGTCGACTGGTGCCGCCCCTGTGAGGGAGTCTTCGTACTCTTGCCATCCGATGTATGAATCGCTGTTGCCTCCGTTCTCCGACACCGACTGTACAAAGAACACAATTCGCATCTATTATCGACACTATCAACTTTGTCTTATATTTCGACAAGAAGACGAGCATGTGAGCGCGTCAAGAAAAATATTCAACAGAGAAGTTTAATGTTATCTATATCGTTACTGTCCCGCTTAGCTGGCGTAATAAAATGTACCCGTACAGGTTAACAATGATCACACTTTATTTATAATACGGCTCATAACTTGTATGTTTTCCTGGAAACGAGGTGTTTCGTTTCCTTCTCTGGGTCTTGCAGGGGTTATCAAAAGCTATTTTTGTCTCCTTGTTGATTATTTCGCCTGGTGTCTCACTTTCCTGAATTGATATATAACAATTTAAATATAATTCATTTAATAAGTGATTTCGATACGTTTCCAATGGACCACGCAAATCATGGAGCTAAATGGTCACGTTAGAGCAGAACAAGTATTGACATTTTTTATTTGTATTCGTTTCTTAAGTTAATTTACAAAAATTAGATAGTTTATTGAATTATATTTGACTATTTACCACGACAACATCATTTTTACAATTAACATGGTAAAAAGATGGCGGCCAACTATCACATGGTCATCGAATTTGTAATGCTTAATTGTCATAGCTTCTTGGCCAACCGTATGATACCAGACAGCAGCAACACGCGACACTAGTGCGCTCTAGCGACAAGTTGTGATACTTTTCGAAAATAGCCACCTTTTTCAATGCTTTTTGGAGTTTTGCATCAATCAATGCATGGGAACGATCTATAATCGTAACCAAATCCATCTTAATCAAGTCATATTATTTGTTATATAACTTAAGCTTGCGAACATCACTACCTACGTGTCGCTGCAAATTTAAACATTGTTGTGTATTAAAACCGACATGTTCGTTCCGTTCATTACTATTAATTATGTACATAACAATATTACAGTATTTGGTCTAGGGCATAGTACACACCTTCCTGTTAAGCTGCCCCACGGCTTGATTGTACAACGGCATAGTCTGATGCCATCGATTGTGTTGCTTGACGGCATTTTTTGCGAGCATCATAAAGTTATCCATAACTGCCTGATTTACGCGAATCTTCGTCGTCAAGTCATGATATTTATCCTCGATAATCTTCAGCTCCTTTTCGTCCATGGTAACCTTCGCTTCCGCTTTTTTAAGCTGCGCAAATAAATAACAAGTTACCGACTGGGTTTTAACACAAACTCGTTTTAACAGAAGTTTAGATAATATTAATTTCTATAATAAAATACGTCACTTAAAAAATACTGTAATAAATATAAATCGCTGGTCACCTCTGATTCAGCCTGAGATAGTTGGATTATAATCTCTTTGATTTCATCGTCTCCCGGATAGTCCTGGTGTTCACCCAGTGACGAGCTTTGTCGCGAGAAAACTGATGGCCCGGCAGCTGGAAGGTCGGCTTCTGTTGGTTCGGCAACTAGTGGTGCGGACACGAGTGGTGCGCACACTAGTGTTGCGGCTTCTTGCTGCGCGGCAGATGGACGTGCGGCCTTCAATAAAATAAATACATTTGTTAAGTCGTTTCGATTACTAGAGTGTTAAAATTGTTAATAAATAGTTACTTTAAGTCGAATGTTCAATAAACAGTGGGTTATCGGTGTATTTTCGTGGCAAAAAAGTGAATACAAAAAGTGTATCTGCACACTCCATAGGTAAATTACAAATTTTTTGTCATGTTATAATTGTTGTGTAGGGGGGTATTAATCTTGTGTGCTGTTACATTTTTTGAGCTCATTTATTTCCAAGAAATACACCGCAAAACTCCTCGTTTTTACGTTACAGCATATACTAATATTTTATATATTTTTATTCATCGAAATTATTTGGGTACCTAGTTTACTAATTTGCCCGTTAAAGTTCTTTCAAATTTTTATTTTACCACCGTTAAAAAAATTTAAAATGGACTTGGATTCTTCTCATACTTCAAATAATGGATTTTATTCATACCGGTAGTATATTGATATAATTTGAAGAATCTGTCATTCATTTGAAGTTAAATATGTGATCATACAACACAAAAATGAATGACACCTTCAAATGTCAAGTTCAAACTTTTCGCCAGAAAGTTCGTAGATATTGACGCGCTCGCTTATCAACGCGTCAAACAGAGCGTTTTTCTAGTGTAACAGCACACTCCATAAAAACCGTGTAACAGTTTTAGTTGTGAAGTGTGTTATAGTTGATGAGTTAGAATTGTACTCACAATATCTCGGTTTCGACCGATAGGGAAACACACAGTCACAGTAGTTGCTGCTAGCAACAGTAATGTTATTTTACCAATACCACCCATAGCGAGTAGGCCTAAAGGCCACACTCTTGATTACAAAAACAACAAATTGGTGGTATTACAAAAAAATACACAAATTGTAGAAACAAATTATTGGGGAAAGCCCAATTCAATAATGAATTCACAAAAAACAAATACTTCACTAGAATACTCAAAAAACTATGTATCGTACAAGACAAACTATGACCGATACAGATTGCTTCTAGGTATTCATAGAAAACAAAACGTTGTCGTATTAAGTAGGTGAATTACTATGGTAACTCGAGAACAGTTGTGTGTGTGTTGTAATGACCAACAACAGAGCCATTGTTGTATGAAATTAAACAGTCGCTACACGAGAAACATTTTCTGAAAACATTTTCAAAAATATTTTCAGGTGCCTAAGTTTATCATGGTGTCTTATGCGTTGCCAATAAGCGGCACATCAAAAACATTTTCCCGAAACATTGGAAATATTTCTGGAATATTACAATCAATCAGCGCAGAGACCAATTTAGGAGTTGAGGTTCGAATCACGTGATTATTAATGGCACTGCCACGACATATTTTAAGATTTCAACGTGTGCCCTGCAACAACAACAACAACAACATAATAATCATCATCATCATCATCACAATCATCATCATCATCATCATCATCATCATCATCATCATTTATTATATATAACAACATACATTGTGCCAACAAACAAGTTGACAATAACAATCTGAAATGTGTTGACTAAGCGTAATATAAATAGCACAGCATAAAATTATGTATTCACACACTTAAAAATAATACGTAACATAAAATACTGACGCCATCATCATCATCATCGTCATCATCATCATGAAATCACGCAACCTCTGCGCTTGTTAAAAACAAAATCCATCTTGAAAAAATAGAATGTCAAAAAACTACCATCATCATCACCATTTAAAAATGCACTTATACTCAGTTGTACTGCCGAAAACCGGTCACATGTTCTATAAAGATGTCCCGGCTCCACCGGATTGTATCGCTGACCATGAGCCTTTTCATTATGGCTGAGTAACGTTTTCCAATACCAAGCATCTTTATAACCCGATCATTTCTAGTATCCCAGGAACCCAGACTACCTACAACCACTGCCTATTATTAATGGCACTGCCACGACATATTTTAAGATTTCAACGTGTGCCCTGCAACAACAACAACTAAATAATCATCATCATCATCATCATCATCATCATCATCATCATCATCATCATCATCATCATCATCATCATCATCATCATCATCATCATCATCATCATCATCATCATCATCATCATCATCATCATCATCATCATCATCATCATCATCATCATCATCATCATCATCATCATCATCATCATCATCATCATCATCATCATCATCATCATCATCATCATCATCATCATCATCATCATCATCATCATCATCATCATCATCATCATCATCATCATCATCATCATCATCATCATCATCATCATCATCATCATCATCATCATCATCATCATCATCATCATCATCATCATCATCATCATCATCATCATCATCATCATCATCATCATCATCATCATCATCATCATCATCATCATCATCATCATCATCATCATCATCATCATCATCATCATCATCATCATCATCATCATCATCATCATCATCATCATCATCATCATCATCATCATCATCATCATCATCATCATCATCATCATCATCATCATCATCATCATCATCATCATCATCATCATCATCATCATCATCATCATCATCATCATCATCATCATCATCATCATCATCATCATCATCATCATCATCATCATCATCATCATCATCATCATCATCATCATCATCATCATCATCATCATCATCATCATCATCATCATCATCATCATCATCATCATCATCATCATCATCATCATCATCATCATCATCATCATCATCATCATCAAATTTAAATTAACTTATTGAAACATTTCGAGGTGGGAAAAACAAAATTGACACACAGTATTTATAATTAAAAGCTAGGCCAATGAATTTGCATTCTCAGTTTTATTTTTTAAGTACTGAAATGACTAGTATGTAATATTAATAATATATTACCCAAAGCCAAATACAAATTCATTGGCCAAGCTTTTAATTATAAATACAGTGTGTTCATTTTGTTTTTCCAGCCTCGAAATGTTTGGAATAAGTTAATTTAATTTTGTAATTGTTGTTTATATATTTATTTATCAATAATTAAGTGATGTTAACAATTATATATTTGTTTATTTAATAATGATTACTATATTTATATATTGGAAATATAATAATTGGCTTGTACACAATTTTGATACCACCCTTAAAATTTTGGTCCTCTTTTGAAATTGGCGATTTTTGTACGTGTGTCCTCTTTGGTTTGTAACGATTTGTCCTCTCCGTTTTGGGCTCGGCCTCTTTTTTGCAAATTTTTTGCATTTTTGTTTGGTATATCAATGCTTTTTATTTAAAAAGACTAATCTTGGCATGTATCCAAGTCAACTTGATCTCCGCCTAGCGGAGGCTCGTCGAACTCCTGACTTGCGAGTTCGGTGAGCCTCCGCTAGTCGGAGATCAAGCGACCAGCGGAATCTCGCCGAACTACTGGATATCACGTCAGCTGTTCAGCAAGGACCCGACTCGAGCGTTTGGGACAACCCTTAGGAAAGGTCTGCGCGGCGAACAATTGACCGCAGTTGGCGAAGGGTTTTGGGTGAAAAAAAAAGTTTTAGCACAATGCATACTTTCAAATTGAGAACCGTGCTGAACAATGTTTGATTCCGACCATAATTTCAAAGAGCGACACTTGTAATCACGTTATTTAGATTTTTCTGATCATTTTCGTTTTTTTGTGCGAAGTCAGTATCTTAATTTAAAGAGAACATGATGTTGATGATGTTTTCGGGTTACTTCACTTTTTAGCCAGTGGTGTATTCCTCAAAAGTTCCCGTACCCTTCCCAACATTAAAAAACATTATTTAATAACCCGACACGTTTTTCTCATTACCACTTAACATTATATATTATAAAACACGTGTTATCTATTTAGTTCGCCATTACAATAATTATATTGCGTGAGTTTACTATTCTTTATTAATGAGTATGGGTGACTCTTCCTCAAATTGTGTTTGAAATTGTTCTGAAGTCGAGCTTGAAAATTTGGATGCGACGATTGAAAGTGGATATTAGCACATGAAAAGAAAGTAAAATTCTAAAGAAGCACCGGAGCTTTGGGAAACTGATGCATTGTATACAGGTGGCCAAGATTAAGGAATTGAAAGAGGAGCTGACAAGACAGTCCGCACACAGTTCCTGCCTCGTGCACGTGCACATAATTGTTTTCAAATTTCCAGGAAACGAAGGCTAGCACAGTGGCCGGGATAATACTGGGTTCAGTTCCCGCGACACGCTGGGCTCCACACCATTCTGTTCTGTGATTTTGATTTGCTAACTACTTACGAAAGCAGATTTGAATGTTTAATAATATTTTATTCAATGAGTTGATAAAAGTTGAGGGGGTAGGGGGTTGACGATCGCCTCATCACCCCCGTCCCAACCCCCTCCCCCACATGTGCGCTACCATCTATACAATCACAAGTTATAATTTTCAGTAGCTTCAGGTGACATTATATTATATTATGATGTATTATGCGATTCATTGTTTATAAAGTCACGGTTTTCGTATATACCAGTATCACATAGATACAGTTTATGTTAAAATAAAAAAAAACGTACCCGAACCAAGAACCGAACCCACGATTCGCTGCAATGGAAGCAGGAATAAACCCACTAGACCAACGAGCTATACATGAATAAGGCTTTGTAAACATATTATTATGAAAACCCCTACATGTATTTTGGATGTGCCCTACATTACATGTATGTGGACGTTGGTGGATGTGTGTGACTAAAAATTGAGCTACAGCTACAATTAAAAAAGTGGCTATAGTGTCTTAGCGTTGCGCGTTCAATGGTACCCTTTTTATAACATTATGATGACGGAAAGCCGAAAACTATAATTACAATGTTTTGAATAACTATTTATAGTCACCCCCAAGTCGCTTTTCCCTCCAAATGAATACATGGGTATGACAGGTTGTAAATAAGTTCTTTTGAGACGTTCGGAGTCCATCCCGCAGATGGTCGCCAACGATAATTGCTTCGGTGAGGGCTGTTGAAAAAGGTCCCATCGCAGCGCTTTGTCGTGCGTGGCGTAGCCTGAGGTGCTGAACAGCCGATGTGATACGAATTTTAGCAAGTTGGGAGTTCGACGAGCCTCCGCAAGGCGGAGATCAAGGTGACCTTGTCATTTTGTTGGTGATTTTCTTTCCCGTAAATAAAACTAATTATTTTGTTACATGGTCAGTGTCCAAGATAGCATTCTGAAAATTAACTCAGTTGTCTACAGAGATTACAAGAACGTTGTGACACACAATTATTTTTTTTCGTCGGCAACGTTTAATAATAACTAATTTTTTGGGAGTTTTTATTATTTCAGGTTGGCATTCTGTCCATTTACAAATTTTTGTGTGAAAGAGGATGCCCCGGGAGGTAAACAAAATTAGTACAAACTTTGGTGTTTACATCTTTATTAGTTTGGGGCCCACAGACTGACAAGGAATTAGCCAGTAGTAGTACTGAAGAATTTTTTAATTATCTGTTGAACTTTACGGCTTAATATCTTCCATACGCAACATCCGATCGGAATGAAATTTGAAATGGGTAGTCTCGTAGGAAGAGCCCACCGATTATTGAATATTTGAGGTTTCCATCTATTATGGTTTTGCGTCGGCAACGTCGTGTTAAGTGCACTTCGATGCTTGCAGTAAGAGTCGCGTAGTGGAAGCTCGCACATGGCTTGGCCCGGCGCGCTCCCGCGCGCCTAGATAAGATTATAGGGCGAGATAATTAAGTCTAGCATGTCTTTGTGGTTGTCGTAACTAATTTTGTGAAAATATTTCAGATGAAAGTGATGAATACGGTTTGAGATGTGATTGTTGTCAGAAAGTTCGTTGATGTCTTCATTTTTGTTAAAGTGAGGCCCGGTCTTATAACGCCCGGTTAAACGTTCAGCCCTGGGCTAAGGTTGAAAATGGGTATTACAACGCCCGGCAAACATTTAGCGGTGGTCCAAATGTTAGCCGCTCGTCGATGCCCCGGCAAAATGTTAGCACTGGCTAAAGTTGATGACATCTTCATAAAATATGGCGTCGTTGCCTATCAAGTCCGATTCACACAAAGTTATAAGAATGTCATAAGGAATAGGTATAGTCACAAGCCGTGTTGGGCCATAGGGATTACGTACAAGGGTTCACACAGACGCGTCATTGCAATAGCAATAGCAATTGGTATAAGACTGGTATAAGAGAGTTCAGATATTTCAAGTATCTTTTGACGGACCAATCATGCGTTGAAACGTCACTTTTAACGCGCCAATGGGATGCTAGCAACTTGAATCAATGTAACAGATGCTTTCATTGTAAATTATTAGTCAAACAAACACATCAAATAGACCTTGCATCCGGTACTACGTGCAAAATATCTTCTCCCATCGACGTCATTACATTTAACGACACAACAATAATGAATAATAATAATTATTGTTTTTCTTATTATTTTTAACTATTGTTTTAAGTTATTGTCAATAGATTCGATGCCAATTTAAAACGTAAATAACGGCTGTGGGAAGTCAGCTGTTTGACAGCCAGCTGTAGTTACTCAAACTGCCGCCAGAGCAAGTCAAAGAAGTCTACACAAAAATGTAGTATCTTTTCAGATAAGTCTTTGGCGTCCTAAGCTTATACCTTATACCACTTTCTTATACCCTATTCTTCACTGACAGTGATTCCAATGACAAATGATTAATACGTTCATTTAATACATACAATTACCTGTGACATAGTTAGTAGTAAATGGCTTACCCCCGTGGCGTTTTTCAATACAATTCTTACTAATTTCTGGTTATTTTCTATTGAGTTATTTGACAAACATCACGTTTTGTCGCAGTTTCAAGAAAACAATATCTATACGACATTCGTTTATTTTCTTTTAAATCCCACCGCCTGTGTTGACTCCAGGGCGACATACATCGCAATATCTGGCAATACTATCGAAAATCTATTGCCAACAATGATGGACAAATATTAAACCACAGCGAGCTTTCTGTTCATAAGACCCGTCCCGATATTTAGCCGGGCGTTTTAAGCCGCGTTCACACAAATGACTATTGACTATTGACTGTTGACTATTGACTATTGACTATTGATTAAGCGAATTGAACCATAGGCGTATACGTGCTGACGTTCACACAACTTTACTTTTGACTTTTGATTATTGACTATTGACTAATGAATTGAAAATTTCTCTAAGTGATAGTCACAACCAATCACAACGTTTGCGTTCAGCCAATGAATGTGGAGCAACGGAAATCAATACCAAAACTCAATTACTGTAAAGTGTATATTATTTGTTTTTTACTATTTCCTGCGAATATTATTTATTTATTATTTTTATGAAGTAATTAGTTTTATTGAAGACCAATAGGCTTCTTGCAAGCTTGCTTTAGAACAATGCAACAAATTAAATGAATAGATGGACAAACAACAAGCTGTCAAACAATAAAATATTCTGATTTTGAAAACAAATCTTCAAAACAAACAAGTACATACAAAACCTTCACAACTTGGTTGCCCATCATTAAACGTTTTAACTGTTGAGCAGTTACTATCGCCATACCTCGTTTTCTTCATAATGTTGCAATTTTATTATTTTGACAGCTCGTTGTTTGTCAATCAGTTAGATTCATTTGTTCTAGGTGGCAGATCATACGTGTCAAAGAACTTAGTAGTGTAGTGTTCATATCTTTCTTTGGGTAGTCAATAATCAATAGTCAATAGTCAATAGTCATTAATCAATAGTCATTTATGTGAATGCGGCTATAAGACCGTGCCAAAAGGCTGGTCCACACAGATTTTTAAGACATACGATTTAAGGTTTAACGCGTAGTCGTAAAGTTGGATCATAGGAAACACGTACTGGCGTTCACACCAAGTTTTTGTTTTAAGACGTTGTTTTCATTGTTGTTTTTAAAATGACGTCTTAAAACCGTATGCATTGTCTTCAAAATCTGTGTGGACCGGCCTTAAGACTAAAGATTGAGCTTTAAGAAAGTTGAAGTATACGATTTACATAGAAGCGTTCACACACTTTACCAAGTTCTGCTTGATCTCCGCCTAGCGGAGGCTCGTCGAACTCCCAAAGTTCAACGCGCCTCCGCCAGGCGGAGATCAAGTAGACCTTGACACTTTAGGGAAAGACCGAGTGATTAAGAAAGTTTATTATTGTTATTCACGATTGTTAAGCGTTAGTTACCACCAATCGCAACGTCAAGCGTCACAGTAGTTCAGCCAATGAAAATCGTACCATCCGAGTCATGTTTAGATTTGCACTTTTACGCAGAGTTTGCTTTGACAGCTGCCGGTCACGGCTTTCAGTACCGATGTAAACAATAGGTTCGTTTGATTTAACTACACTTTTTGTACTTTTTGCACTCACTCCATATTATTTCATGGGGTTAATGTCAAAAAGTAGACATTGGCGGTAAATCAAACGAACCCAATTTTAAATCAAAGTTTCACGTCGTCTGCAGGAGCCTGTAGGTTATCAGTCCATATCAGTTACCATTTAAAAATGACTTCCGATAATAAGTTATTAGAGCGATATTACCTTTATCTATTTTCAGCTGTCAACTTCGGAAAAACGTTTTACACGCCCACGCGATAGTACTAACCAGTTCAATTAATTTATTCCGTTGTTGTAGTTCGGCTGTTACGTCAGTTGCACGTTCCCTAACTGTTAAAAATATTGTTTCAACATGAACCGGTGATTTGTTGTACCGTGTACGAACGTTTCTCACTTAGGGCCGGTCTTACAATCTCCTAATAAGAAAGTTATTTGTAGCAATTAAGCTATTTGTAGCAAATAGCGCCATGTCCGGTATTTCAATCAACAAATAGCGCTATTGGGACGAATAGCGAGTCTTTATTAGGAGGATTCTTATTAGGAGAATCATCCAGCAAATAGCGCGCGCTGTGAGCGCGCGCTATTTGACGAATAAGAAAAAGTGTCACGTGATCTATCAGCGGCAACAACAACAAACATGGCGGCGTTGGACGGACAATTCTGCTTCGGAAGATGAAATAAATTTGTTTGTGGACGCTAGGGCCAGAAATCCTCGCGTGTGTGGGAACAGGGTGAAACATTTTGAATAGTAGATTAATCTCAAATGTTTTTACGGGATTCAGGCTCCCAAAATAAACTGTTTTGAGGCTTTTGTCCTAGGCCTTCGCCTACAGACGGCCACAGGTCGTGCTTGCCATAGTCCTAGGGCCTAGTTTTGGGTACGCCTAGAACTGGCCCTACCTGTTACGGTACAATATAAGGCCTAGAATCTATAGATATATCCTTGTTAGTTGGTTTATCGGAGGTCCTAAGCTAGGTTTTGATCTAGGGTTTGTCCTACAGTCTTGCCTAGATAGCTCTGTCCAGCATTCTCTTGCCTGAGTCGGGCTGTAGGCCCTAGTGTAGGACCTACACTTCTTTTTTAGAGTTTTGCTTTAGTCTGTAGGCCTACTCTTGTTGGATCCCAGTCATTTGGTAGGAAAGCCCGTAGGTATAAAGGTATGCCTAGCCTTGATGCCCTAGCGTAGACTATTATAGGCCTAGGCCTAGTCACGGTGTAGGGCCCTAGGGCTAGTAGCCTAGTGCAGGTGTAGGCCAGCCAGGCATTTGCCATAGGCCTAGGGTTTTGACGAGCTAACTTGAGATTTGAAAAAACTAGGGCATAACTTTCTTGGTCAGGTATCAGGTATAGTCCAATCATCTTGTGGCATAGATCTAACCTAGCTTTTATAAGCCTAAAGCTAGAAGTTCTACCTGTTGGCTCAAGCCATCTGGGTCTAGGCCTAGACCCTAGAGGTGATACGATGCAATAACGTTCAGGGAGGTCTTTCATTATTGATACACTACACTTCATAATGCAACTTAGTTTGGTGATATTGATTTCTTGTTGTCTTGCATTTGGGCTGCACTAGGCCCACGACTAGTCCTACTTCAGGCACTTCCATGTTGTAGGTATAATTTTAGACCTACATTCAACATAATGTCTAGGCTACTCCATCCAAGACACTATATACCACACATTACACCCACCTCACTAATCAATGGCCCATTATCCTATCTAAAGTCAAAGCCCCCCCCCCCCCCCCAATACTGTTATTGCAAGTAATATGTTAAATTCAAATTATACTATCACATTAGGCATGTGTACCTACCATACATTAACTGAACCATACTGGGCCTGCATTTAATATATTTGAACAAATAATTCAGTCTATGGCCGTTGGCTATATTGAAAGGAAGGCTGAAAGTGTAAATTAAATAAAAAAAAACAAAACTTTGAGTGGAAGCAACAGTTTTTGGTTTGGTCACTCGGAGTGTATTTGTTTCTTTCTACATTCGACTGTTCAGGACATCCAGTTGCACAGCATCCAGAAAAATACAAATAGAACCAGACCCACCATGAAATCCAGAGATAGGCCTACCCGTGATGAATGTTCAACAAAATCAAGATCAAATACTGGTCAACATTTCTGATCAGTGTGGTAATGCGAATCTGTGCAATCGGTCGATTATTTTCACCCCCTTTACTAGGCACATTTTTTTAAAGATAAATCCAAACATATTCAACACTTGTATCAATTTTGTTAATTCTTAAAAATTATTATGCCTTCCTAGCTAGTCATGAATAAATAAAAAATATCCAGCAACAGATGAAAAGGGTAATTGCGATAAACGTTAAATACGTGTTTGGTAGAAATTCTCATTACTACCTCGATATCAGTCACAGATTGTATTTTTTTAATTTTTGGGGCCTATGTAAAAATCAAATTATATTTTGGGAGACCAATGTGAAGGGTTTTACATCAGGTTGCCTGTTTTACATAGGTGTATTCATATTGAGGGAATGCTTTGGTAAAAACTAAAAATTCTTGATTAACAAGAAATATGTTTATAATGTAGGGCCAACTGTAGTGAATGTTTAAGAACATAGAACAAGCTTGATACCTTCATCAAAGCAAGTGGTTTTAAATTTAATTTTTTAAGGCAGACATCAGGTAGCAAGAAACCATTTTTAATTTAGTATTATGATACAGAACTGCCACTGGTTACTCTTTTCAATTAAATGGCAATTTTTTTTAAAGCAATACACTACTTAATTGTTATGTAACTATTACAAAGAAATTACTGAAAATGTAGTTTCTAAATTACTTGGGAACTGGTTTATCTTTAAATTATTTCTTTTAATTTATAGTATGAATATTTTACTTTTACCAAATTCAAATCTTTTCTTTGCTCATTTCAATTTAGTCAACCTGTAGAATCTGACATCAATCAAGTGATCAAAAACAATGAGTTACGATTTGGCTACTAATCTGGACTCTGGAGTATGTTTTACATAAACACTTTAGAGTATAGGCTATGTATTTGGCTTCAAAACACACTGTATTGCATACATACATGTTATGTCCCAATTGAGTTAAATGTGTGAAAACCGAACTGCAAGTAAGAGCTTGGGTCGAAGATGGGAACTTGTAAGCAAAGTAAACCGATCATGCATACTAGTTAGTAGTTACACGTTTTCTTGGAAATTTTGTAAAAATTATTGATATTACAATTTTTTCATAATAACCAACAATGAAACATGATTCATACACAAATATGTTCATGTTTACTTTTTTGCTGGTAAGTATAGGTAGGCCTACTTACTCAATATGAAAATCAATCTTGTGATCTAAAATCATCCAAAGGTGGTTCTCATGCCCTTACATTGAATGTTGACGTCACACGTTGGCCAATCGTAGATTTTATTTAATGTCGTGTCGATATAATACGAGTTTTACGTGTCTCAAAATAACGTTGTCCAGAGGAGTTTGGTGTAATGAAAGTGACATATGGCAGTGCTTGTTTCACTTTTTGATGAGATACCCAGAAAGTCTTAGCTTATTAGACCTGATAATGAAGAAAGAATATTTTAAACACACCATTTTTTATTCCACAAATGGGGAAAAAATCAAATTTGAGTGAAATTTGCATTTTCGTTTTAAATAATAAATTATTATCAAAATGCTATTGTATTTTATCATTTCATTGGTACATGGTGATTTCATAAAACATGTAGCATTTGGCTTTTGGCTAGTGAAGAAGTACTCACCATTCTACCAAGAAGATGTGTCCAGTTGTTAAATATGTAAGTGGTATCAACTGCAGATTGATACAATACAAGAGAATGTGGCTTGATGATGGTTACTAAACAAGTTGAAAATGTTTCTTTTTCTCAATTCCATAATGCTAATGACTAATGGTTAGTGGAACAGCTTAGTTATAGAAATACAAGGTTGTCTGAAAAGGGAAAGGGAACAATAACTAATACAAAAAGTTGCAATTTGTGCTTCCTACTTTAGTCTACCTCCAACCAACAGACATATCTTGCATAGGGCTGTCAATGCCTATTTTCTCCGTACTTTTTTTTTTAGAGGAGACTCCTTTCAGCCTAATTTCATTACAGTACCAGTGGCCCTACATAACATGTTGAGGTGAAATATATATTTTGTTATTTCAATATGTCCAATGGTAAATTAAATGAAATACAAATATTCTTGTACTCCACTCTTAAAAATGCTTACTTTTAATCAGTCTAAAAAAGTGTTGAATTTATCCTTCCTACTTAGGCTCTAGCGTCTACAGATATTTGCATAGGACTGCCAATGACAAAGATAGATTATTTAAATTACTTGCAAAATTGTACATATGTTTGAATTGTACACTACCATCTAAGTTTAGAAATGACAATTTCCTATTATACTTGATCCACTGGAAGCTAATAAAAAGAAACCAACAAGTCCAATTTATCACTGAATGACATAGAAATTATATTACATTTTTCCACTGGAATTTTACTAAAAAAAAAACACTATCTAGCAATGGGTTCAATATTTGGAATACTGTACCAAAATTGTCAATCATTTAATTATTTATTAAAAATATTCTCGTGTTCCACTCTTATAAAATCTTATCCTTTTCAAAGTTTTCACTTCAATAAAATGACAATACATTCTTTAACAAAATTCCAATGACATGTTTGTGGATTATTGTTATACCACCCCTTGGCTATCAGTGAATGTTTATTAATTAATGTCAGCTAATTAAAAACCTAGTTATTCAGTCCCGAGGGAAACAGTTCTAGACCTAAACTGAGCAGGTCGGGTCGGTTGTTCCTGGTTCTTCCTAGCTTTACTAGGCTTAGCAATCCAACTAAAAAATTAATTGAATTGAAATTGAATTGAATTGAACTCACACAGATCATGGAACGTAGGCCTATAGTTACTATTTTAAGTCATTACAGATGAAGCGGATGTTCATATGCCAAATTATGTTATTCACATAATTTCTTGCGGAAATATTGAGAAATGTCTCTGCCGTAATATTTTACACCTTAAGCCGCCGTCGACTTTTGCCAAATATTTGTGTAGATTAGGACGAGACCAACACGTAGGCCCTGGGTCTAAATTAATCGATAACATTGCTATTTGGAAATACCTGGAATCCTAGTAGGCCTAAAATGGACTGACAAAATATTGGAGGTAGGCTAGGCCTACACTGATTGTAGAACAATGCATTATAGGGCCAATAGTCACAGCTATTATTGCTATTATAATACTCCCGTGTCCTACCGGCCCACGTATGTTTCCTGTAAATCCTGCAAGTGGTAGTGGCGTCCGTCATTTTATAGTTAATTACGGCCTGTAAAGTCTGGTAAACAGCTTCCACAAATTCTTCAGATTAATGTATGGCAAAGTTAGGTTAGGTCTGTCTTGAAACGTTTTACTATTTTCGTATTACATTTCATTGGGAATATAGATAGAACAAATCTTGACTGAGCTGCACTAGGTCTGTAGCAAGTAGTTTTCTCAAAAATAAATTCAAATATTAGAAGATAATCGCGGTTTCATTGTTGAAATAGATCGAGAGTCACAACCATTATTGCGATTGTTCTGCCAACCAAAAACTTCTAACAAATAATGTTTCAAGGTGTCTAATAAACTAGCCAATAGCTATTGGGAGGAATAAGTTCCTTTGTAAGACCCAACGAAATTCTTATTCAACGAATAGCTTATTTGACGAATAGTTATTAGCCACAAATAGCGATTCTTATTAGGAGATTGTAAGACCGGACCTTATTATTTCTATAAGGTACAGTCTTACAATGTTCCAATAACTACTTATTCGTCGAATAGCTTGTTTTCTCCATGGCAGCCACCAATCAAAACCCTTGAAATCCTCCAAATAGGTAGCTTGCAATAACGTATTTTCCATTATCGCACGGTAGCCATACTGAGGTACTCAGTAAACATTTGTTTACGTTCTTCCGACACTGCATTGTTGCAATATTGCAGATGTACTTTGACTGACACATCAACTGTTTTCAAATAAAGGTTCCGTATTATGACTGAAAACAAAATAAGAACGCGTAAACTCTGTTTGAAGAAAATCATTTGCATGTGTTATCATTTTCTTGAACTTTTACTTGCACAATTCAATCTATACAGCTTGAAACTGTGATATTTCCTGGATAACCTATGTGTCTTCTATTGACAGAACAAATGTAAACAAGCAATGTATACCTCATAATGGCCACCACGTGACGTCTATTGAAAGCTACCTATAGCTTATTTGTTACAAATAACTTTCTTATTGGGAGATTGTAAGACCAGCCCTAAGCAAAAGATAAAATAATTGTATATATTTTGTATTTCGTGCATACCAAGAGTCCATTCACCTAACATTATTAAATATTAACCTTGTAGACCCATAAGCACATGCTATTTTGAAGGTAAAAATCACAATTTTCATCAAGTAACTGTTATCAGGGTAGTAAAAAACAATCAACACGACTGTATTAGCGTGACACGGCCAAAGTTGCACGACATGTCTAAACTAGTGTAGCACTCTGCTGATTTCATTCAATTCAGTTTTTCATATTATTAAGGTATCAATTATTATCAATTAAAGAACACTCTATATTATAAAATTAATCGAGAGAGGGTGTTTGAGTTTAACATTTGACACGATATTGTAGTTATATTTGACATTGTCAGTTTCGTTTATCTTGGGGTTTCATCTTTTTAATGTGAAGTGATAAAAAAAAAATATACCATATTTCGAATAATGAAAACAATTATATTTCTAAATTACGCGCCCCAAATCTTTTTTATTCACTTTGTATTTTTCGTATTCTTACAAAAAGCAACCTTATATAATATTATAACGTAGAAACAGCCCAAATCTAATTCAAGCTACATAATTTTGTTTCGTATGTTTCTTCAACTTTCCCAAAAAATTATCTTAAAAATAAGTGTTTGTGATAACTTGAGAAATATAAATGATTTGTTAATTAAGAAAAAACGTTTATGGCCCGTGATCTCTCACCCTTTCATACTTTCTTGCACAGCCTATTTATTTTGTTTGGGCTAACAGCAGCTTTCTCTCAAGCGCCCTTTGTGTTCTGTATCGTCAGTCATGGTCTCGAATAGCACAATTGCATGGAGAGAAACATTTGGTACATCATAACATCAATATACATGTAAGTAATTTATTTACCATTTGCTCCACCATTATATCAATATTCATGTCGGTCGTCACACTTTATTTAATTTTCAAAATACAACCCTTCTCGGGCGTAGGCAAACAATACAAAGAAAACATGTACGACGGCCGAGTAGCCGTTTTGCTTGGAACCAGCACTCTTAGAATTACTAGGAGATGATCGAGAACTCCTAGGATACTGTATCGTTGGTTTCTCATTAGAGTTTCCATATCTTCCAGTTACTTCCTTTATCCAGGGTAGATAGCCGTCGACTCGGGTCCACACGCCTGGGGTGTCTTTCTCGGCACAACCTCGCCCCCATGATGTCACACCCCACTGTTGCCCGTTACACATGAGCGGGCCCCCGCTGTCACCCTGCACAGACACACAGCCCTCTTAGTTCCCGCGTGACGTCACACCCAACTGTTGCCCGTTACACATGAGCGGGCCCCCGCTGTCACCCTGCACAGACACACAGCCCTCTTAGTTCCCGCGTGACGTCACACCCCACTGTTGCCCGTTACACATGAGCGGGCCCCCGCTGTCACCCTGCACAGACCCACAGCCCTCTTAGTTCCCGCGTGACGTCACAGCCCACTGTTGCCCGTGACACATGAGCGGGCCCCCGCTGTCACCCTGCACAGACACACAGCCCTCTTAGTTCCCGCGTGACGTCACAGCCCACTGTTGCCCGTTACACATGAGCGGGCCCCCGCTGTCACCCTGCACAGACTCACAGCCCTCTTAGTTCCCGCGTGACGTCACAGCCCACTGTTGCCCGTTACACATGAGCGGGCCCCCGCTGTCTCCCTGCACAGACACACAGCCCTCTTAGTTCCCGCGTGACGTCACACCCCACTGTTGCCCGTGACACATGAGCGGGCCCCCGCTGTCACCCTGCACAGACACACAGCCCTCTTAGTTCCCGCGTGACGTCACACCCCACTGTTGCCCGTGACACATGAGCGGGCCCCCGCTGTCTCCCTGCACAGACACACAGCCCTCTTAGTTCCCGCGTGACGTCACACCCCACTGTTGCCCGTTACACATGAGCGGGCCCCCGCTGTCACCCTGGACCCCTATTCGGTAACTTTCCCATTTCTGCCTGAAATGAAAGCAGCCGAAACGAATGCAGGCAGAAATTATTTGCCCGTTTCAGTCGTCGCCAAAGATGAACAAAATAGCGATTCTATAACAGCGCCTGAAATGTGTATGTACGCTTTGGTAGGACATCACAATGCGACTGAGCCACCGAGGCTTTAAGCCAATCAGAAACCGACAATATCATGATTTAGATGGCCGTGATCACTGCAACCAAACAGCAACACGGCTCAAATCAAATCAAACATAACCCTACACAGTTACATGAACGCGTCTTTTAAAACACAAGAAGCAACCTAGAATGCCATATTTCTCTATTCTAGGAATTTATGTTCTAGGAAGCCTACAAGGTAATGCCTAGGCCTACGCGAATATCTAAATATGTCTTAACACTGAATTTTTATGTGTCAGGCTAGTAATACGACAGTCCTAGTGATACAATAGGCCTAGGCTAGAGTTGTTTACGTAATATTTCTCTAATGGCGGGCGTCACTAGACCGCGGCGCCGGCTGAGATTTTCGAATAATAAAGACTGCCTCAATTGAACAGTAAATACGTTGTTTATTGGTGTTTTGCACTCATTATAATGGAACATAATTATTAAATGCAGTTTGCAGTACAATATCATGCTGTCAACAGTTATTATCTACGCTTAATATTACGGCTGATTTTGTTTCACCAGTAAAAAAGCTACTGAAACCATATCAGGACCACGGAAATGGATTCAGGCGGAAACAAGCACCTAAAAAGTTACAAAATCGCAATTATCCGATCAACGTCGAATTCAGGCAGAAACCATATCAGGATCTACGAAAAAAAGTTACAGAATAGGGGTCCTGCACAGACACACAGCTTTCTCAGTTCCCGCGTGACGTCACAGCTTATAACTTAAACCAACGGTTTACAAAATTTAGTACCGATACTACAGACACCCATACTGGATGCGAATATAACTACTATCAGACCATATTGTCTGCCTACGGTTCATCCATTGCAGATCCAGACCCTTACTTTATGTTGTCATTGGCATTGCTTGAAGTCGTGCCTGATTAGTATCGGATTCAAAAGGGTGTGTCCCTCGAATTTAAAACATTACAAACAAATAAGTATGCAACAAGTTGATAATGAGAACCACCATAAACTGAAAAGTTCTTTTGGAAATAATTTTAAACTACTACTTTTTTGTTTTATAGTCGATTTACAGCTACGCGTTGCGAGCGAAGCGAAGGCGCAGCTCCAATCAGTGGCCGAGTTTGCGTGAAACTATTAACTTCTTTGCATGAAACTCGGCCGCTGATTGGAGCTCGCGCCCTCGCTTCGCTCGCAACGCGTAGCTGTAAACGTAGCATTATGTTGTATGTTTGTGTTTGTCACTGCAGTGATTTATATAATCCAAACTGTAAATACATTTCACTTCTTTGCAATTCTTTATCTAAAGACATTTTTCCGCTAAAGAGTTCAGAAAAAACTTATCTCATTCAAAATAATATAATGAATAACATTATAAAATTATGTTATTTTCATTTATTTATATTTTGTTAGGCCTAACTAAAAATGAAATTAATTCATTACCATACAAATTCTAATACATGTACTAAAGCTTATACTAGCATTAGCATACTTATACTAATCCTAACTTATTGTCGTTAGTGAACAAGAGACAAACAAGTCCATTTCTATGTCAAATTGACCAATATCGTAATGTAGCTAATATATATATATATTAATACACTAAAGCTTTCGTGGCCAGGATTTATGTCAGTAAAATTAAAATAATGTCGGGTTATTCCGCCACGTCCTTCCTCCATATTGTGCCGACGTGACGTTTCAAGAACCTTATGGTCACTATCATCAGGGCGTCGAACTCCAACTTGGTTGGAGTTCGACATATATTTATAGGTCTCCGAAATGGCGAAGAGGTTGGGGGATGTTTTTCCTACCTGGCTGCAAGTCTTTAAATGTCTCCTAACTGCCTAGATTTGGTAATTATGGCCTGGAGCTGATTCGTTTTGAACTCACCTTTTTTATGTATATTCCTTTGCGATATTGATAATTTGCGTAGTACATAATTGTTATTTCATTATTTATCTGTAAGCTACAGTGATTTTCAATACAAATAGTATCTTCTTTCATATTAAATTATCATTTTGAAGATGCATCGATTTCACAACACAATCACGTTAAATATGGCAATATTGCGTACGTACGAGTGCGCAGCTGTTCGGAGCACACAAGAAGTGTGCTACCAACGTAAGTACATAAAAAAAACCTACATCTGAATGAAAGTGACTTTGCCCAGCTACCTGACATCCCACGAAATTCGGTTAGGTTAGGGGATCAGGTTGAGGATTGCCCACGAAAGTTAGTACGGTTACTTTCGTGGGCAATCCTCAACCTGATCCCCTAACCTAACCGAATTTCGTGGGATGTCAGGTAGCTGGGCAAAGTCACTTTGATTTGTAGATTGGCAGCACTGCAACGAACACGAAGCGGATAACATGGAAGAAGGTGTAAACTTTTACCATAAAAACTTTAACAATCATTTAATAACTTTCAAAAGTAAATACTATATCATAATGTACATCAAAATAAAGACAATTAAACATTGATCAATAAAAATAACACTTCAAACAAAACTTCGGCGTTTTTCAATGAAAAAAAGTGAGTTCAAAACGAATCAGCTCCAGGCCATAATTACCCTAGATTTTAGTTAAGTCATAGATATAAATATTATATATCCTTGGTTAAGATATACGATATAATGCGTATCTAAAGGCCGATTCACAATTGAAATAAGAGTTGCAATAGTGAAATAGCAATAAGGTGAACCACACAGAGCTCGAGAAGAGAAAGTCTACTCCAGTCGAACCGGATATTATCGTCGTTGTTGTTGTTGTTGTCGTTAATGTCGTCGTCGTCGTCCATGCTTCTTGCAAGCTTGCTTTATAACAGTGAAACAAATGAAATGAATCGATGGACAAACATCAAGCTGTCAAACAATAAAATATTCTGATTTTTGAAAACAAATCTTCAAAATAAACAAGAAACATAAAAACCTTTCACACCTTGGTTGCCCATCATTAATCGTTTTAACTGGTGAGCAGTTACTATCGTAATACCTCGTTTTCTTCATAATGTTGCAATTTTATTATTTTGACAGCTCGTTGTTGGTCGGTGCTGGCGCTGCGAGTGGAAAAAAGTAACAGTACAAAGCCCCATTTGGCCACGGCCTGCCAAGTCTCCGGGCGAGAAAACAACAATAAATTCAATTCAATTCAAGGTCTACTAGATCGCTTGTAGCGCGCGCTTCACAATTTCTCCGCTAGGAGTAAATCCAGTAGACCTTGACGGCCTGCTTAGGTTTGGAATAGGCCGTGACTATGGCGTCAGATCCGGTCGAAGAGTGCTCGATTGAAACGCTCTCCCATGGTGAAATAAGGTACTTCGGGACTGTTGTGAACCAGTTGGTTGTTATTTCACTATTTCACGGATTCTTATTGCAACTCTTATTTAAAGTGTGGTTCGGCCAACCGTGTTCGCGTTCAGGAAATATCTATGTACCAGTCAATAGAAAATTATTGCAAAACAAACGGCCAAGCCCAAAACGTAGAAGAACAATTGTTTGAAACCAAATAAGGGCACATTTTACAATAACACCCATTCCAGAAGTGGCTCAAAGTTGGCCAAAACCACCTACTTTTTTGAATAAAGTAATAATTGTATTAACAAATAAATGTTTACGTTTATTTATAATTCATAAATATGTTATTAATAACAATTACAAAATTAAATTAATTTATTAAAACATGTCGATGTGTGCGAAACCCCAAAAAAACATCTATATATTTTAGTTTTAGTAACGACTGGATTTACTCCTAGCGGAGTAACGCTACAAGCGATCTAGTGGACCTTGTAGCGGAGTAACGCTACAAGCGATCTAGTGGACCTTGTTAACCGACGTTCGAGAAGGCTGTGGTCTAGGCTTAGCTAGAACCTTTGCTAGAACTTTGTAATCAACTTTGTAAACAATCTCACCAAGCTGTCATTCCAACTTTTTGATTTTCCTAAATTGATTCTTGAATTATGTCAGCTATGGCACAACCACAGGGAGAATAGGCCTAGTCTTATATTGGTTTCTAGACTAGGGCTAGCTGGACACAGGTGTATAAACTACGTTGTTTGAATAATTATAGGTTATGGTGCAATGTTTACTTTATTTTGCGGGCAAAACATGATTAATTCCATCAGTAGTGGCATCAATAGATTCTCATGTGTCACTGGTCACGTGTTAAAATAACGGGTTTTGATTGGAGCTCGCAAACTTTTCTCGCTCATTGTTCCGAGCTTGCGCAAGCTAGCTTGCTCGAGTATCGGGCTGCCGGCAAGTTCCATGTTATCAAGTGCAAGTCTACTCGTAGCGAGGAGCTCGCGCGAGCTAGCTTGCTCGAGTATCGGGCTGCCGGCAAGTTCCATGTTATCAAGTGCAAGTCTACTCTAACGAGGAGCTCGCGCGAGAAACTATTGCGAGTTTCTCACCGTGTAACGCTTCGGTAATCGACCGCGCCCAACTGCGCTGGCGCGGAAGTTCAAAGTCGGTGAAAATAAAGATTAGTTTCAAAATTGATCTAGAACCATTATGCGGGGTTCCCATACTTTTACGTCTCATGTTAGCATCCGACGCCTGAGCATGGGTTCGCACCTTAAGACGGAGTTAATTGCAGTCTTCTTAATCGTCAGACCATAGAGATATATGGTCAGACAACCACAAAAGTGACCCATCCACCTTAAAATAACACATCATGGACCTTAAAAAAGGTAGGCGGAATGCAGAGTCGAGTTAAGTATGTGATTTGTATATAGGGTTGTTATGGACTTTGTTCTTCTTATGGAAAATAGCATGTAATAAAACAATTCCAAAGCAACAATTCCTGTACTTAACTTGACACTTGACTCTAAAAATCATCTCTGCCAGTAGTCTGATTAAATTACTAGAACACTAAACTGTACCTACCTGACAACCATCCTTTCCGCCCTCAGTGCTGGTGCAGAGATTCTGTTTCTGCAGTACTGGGCTGGCAGTAAGGTTCCTTACGCATTCTGCTATGGTCACCAGGTCTAGCTTGACCATCATTAGGTCTGGAGAAGTACCTGGGGGCTCTGTCGAGGCGGAAGACGGGGGCTTCTGGAAATGAGTTGATAGGGCATTATGGAGTGTGTTGCTTTTACACTTTTGTACCTCGGAAACCTATTGTTTATTC
>CAMDTW010000002.1:0-84352 GCA_945910005.1 Isoperla grammatica
CAGATGGATGAATGTGACGAATGAATGACCAAAGCTTAGCATACGATACACTCATGGATATGACTATCTCTGTATCCGTTTCGTTCATTTTTATTTTTATTTTATGTCCTTAGTTATAGTTATATTGTAATTTGCAACAATGACACTAGTCGCATGCCATATAACATTTACATTTATATTTTATTTTCTTACTTCGCCTAAATATTCATAAGTAACTTGTGTCATACCCATCTCATCTTAGTATCAATTTATTTCCATTTTACTTAGTGTTCACTACAATACCATTGTTTGTAATTCGTAATTAATTGGTATTAATGACACTAGCCGCATGCTATACAACATAAACATTTTCCTTTTTTGCTACTACGCCCAAACAATCATAAGTTACTTGTGTCATACTCATTTCATTTTAGTGATAATTAATTCCATTTCATTTATTATTTGTATTGTGTATTTCCATGTTTCTAAATTAATTCATGTCAATGTCAAATGTATATTATCAAATTGTTATTATTTACTGTATTATTACCGGTTGGATGTAAGAAAAGGCCTCACTGGCCTTAATCCCGCCCATAATAAAGACCGAAATCAATCAATCAATCAATCAATCAATCTCTCTCTCACACTCACCTCCCTCTCCCTCTCCCCTCTCTCACCCTCTCCCTCTCCCTCTCCCTCTCCCTCTCCCTCTCCCTCTCCCTCTCCCTCTCCCTCTCCCTCTCCCTCTCCCTCTCCCTCTCCCTCTCCCTCTCCCTCTCCCTCTCCCTCTCCCTCTCCCTCTCCCTCTCCCTCTCCCTCTCCCTCTCACTCTCTCTCTCTCTCTCTCTCTCTCTCTCTCTCTCTCTCTCTCTCTCTCTCTCTCTCTCTCTCACACTCTCACTCTCACTCTCCCTCTCCCTCTCTCTCACTCTCTCACACTCTCACTCTCTCTCTCTCTCTCTCTATCTAGCATTAATTAGAGTTCACGCTAACGTGAATTAATTAATTATTTTTTGAGTTAATTGTATAGTTCTTTTTAACAGAGTGAAAATGTATTGCTTAATGTATAAACTTGTAAGTTAATTGTATTATTGTATTGTATTGTGTGAAAACGCTGGTTAGATGTAAGAAAAGACCATATGGTCTTAATCTTGCCAGTTGAAATAAAACATCAATCAATCAATCAATCAATCTCTCTCTCTCTCTCTCTCTCTCTCTCTCTCTCCCTCTCCCTATCCCTCTCCCTCTCCCTCTCCCTCTCCCTCTCCCTCTCCCTCTCCCTCTCCCTCTCCCTCTCCCTCTCCCTCTCCCTCTCCCTCTCCCTCTCCCTCTCCCTCTCCCTCTCCCTCTCCCTCTCTCTCTCTCTCTCTCTCTCTCTCCCTCTCACTCTCTCTCTCGAACACTCCCCTCCCACCCCCTCTGCCCCGTCCTACATCCAACGCTACACACTGAAACGAAATGGGAAAGCGGTCATATGAGAAATGAGTTTCCATTCTGTTATTCTTGTATCAATTTTGTTCAATTTACAATAAATGTATATTTTTTATTTATTGTCTACCTACTCAACCTACTCAAATATAACATACTCAAATCTAACACTTTGTTATTATCAAGGAGTGAGACTCCTATCCCCCCCCCACCCCCCCGTTAATGGTAGAATTAACCCTCCCCCAAATACTTTAGAAGGACTGTCTTCAAACATACCCTCGCTTTGAGAAACTCTATTATTTACAAGAAAACAAAATTGAATACAAACGACAGGAATAGTGGCTAGTGACACACGAATGGATTCTACATCGCTAGAAAAAATAATGAGTTTTTAATTTAATATCAGAGCAATGTGTAAAATCATGCCAACACGGGTCCCATCCTCACGACAGTAAACAACACAGATAGTAACCATAATAAACACAGGTTCAGTAAAATATTCATCACACGAATGTGACATAAACAAACCAAACATGTGATTCTTTTTACTAGATCATACATTTGTCAACCTAGTACAAGGAAATAATTATATGTTGATGAATCTATTCGGTGTGTTGTGAGAATTTCTATTTCATCAATTTTATGATAAGGCTTCAAACGACGCAGTCACGCGACGCATGTTCTTCACTTTCATGTTTGCAAGCTCGAATCACAGCTAGAAATAATTAAAATCTATGTTATGAATTCATTGTACGTATGATCGCTAAAATTCAAGATGTCCCATTGTTCACAATTTGCCACGATTTGCATGTTATACAAACAATTGAGTCGACTTATTAAAAACCCGTTTTTTTATCTTTGTTTTTGTCTTTCTCGTCGGTCAAGATAACAGATGCGATAACCGGGGATGGAGTCAGGAAGAGGGAAGGAGGCGGATCCTAGACCACAGATTCGTGGCAAAGACTTTAGAAGGAAACACGACGCGCTGTGTTGATGTTTTGTTAATCTACATAATTAGGGTCCGGCCCGACCTCAGCGGTCGAACTGCGTCTGAGATTGGGAGACGCGTCCAATTTCACCTCCGAATCAAAGGGAGGAAATTGTGGCCGAGACACATGAAAGGAAATGGGAAATGCGGTGTGTGAGATTCCTTTGAAGTAATATTCGTCTTAACTTTGCCTTGGTTGTGCAATTGACATATGACGTCTATGTAATCAATAATATATTAATATTGCTGGTATTATTATTGTTTTGTGAGGTTGGCTGGTCTTGAGGGTTCAATCTAGTGTTTAATAGAGTCGGTACAAGATTCGATTACCGTTTCGGGTAGCCATGTTTTAAGTTCTGGAAATGATTTTAATCTTGACGATGAGTTTGGCGCCATTACAGCAACGAGCCACAACAATGGCGCATTATTCCTTCTCATTAAGACTCAGTTCCTGTGGTTGAGTAAGTTGAGTTGTTAATACATAATACTGTATATGATGTTATTTCTCTAAGGTTTGTCGTCCGTGGTAGCTCATCATATTTTATTTATTTTATTAAGGCCAGTGAAGGGCACAACGCCTTCTTTAGCCTGATGAGTGATGATTGATGAATGATAATGAGGAAGGGAGGAGAAGAAGCCTGGTACCGGCACGTAGCCTACTCCTGTCGAAAAGTACCAAGGAGACCATCGACTTTACGTCCCATCCAAAAGGACGGTGTAACTTTGACCAGTCATATAGGTTCCTCCACTAATCTGGACTGCCGAGCAGTTGACGAGAAGAACGAAGCTGTTACACAAGCTTACGAACCCTCCAATCTGCTCTAACCAACGGTAAGTAGTGTTTCAGAGGTGAGTGGTCACCCATCCACCTCCTGCCCTAGCCCGAGGTTGCTTAACTTCGTTATTTGTATGGGAACCGGCTAAGCGACCGCGGCTAAACCGCTCATCATGCATGGTTGTTGCGCAGGTCCCAAGTTTGGGAGACCTCGAGCTTAAAATAATACATTCATTATACTGTTTAATATCAGTGGTTTTTATAACCAGCGCCTGATTGGTTGAGGGAAGAAAATGGTAATTGCGCATGCGCAGTGTTGATTGGTGGAGGTGCCGGGTCCACCTTTAAGATGCGGTATTGAAATCCATCATTCTTAAAGTAATTATTAAAATTATTTTCTCGTATTGTAATTTTCTGCACACATACATTAATTTTTGTACTGAATACGATGAACATAAAATTAGTTTTTCGAAACTAAATTAAAACAAACAATGGCCGATCGCGGTGGCTCATTTGATTGGGACGCATATTCTGAGTGTTCGGCATCTATAAGGAAGTGGGCTCTAATATCGCATATGTAGTATTATCATCATTTCATCTTTATAATTATTAGTATTACTAGACTTCTAATAAAAGAAAAAGACATTAGTTAATAAGATTGCTTCATTATTATCATCAGTATAAGAATTGATATTCTATGTGTTGTGCCGTCGGCACAAAGTATAGAAATTTGTAAATACATCACGTGGTATATGAATGTTTGAATAACATGTAGGGGTTGGCTACAATTAATGGGGCTTATATAGCCCTTTGTAGCACGCCTTTAAGCCAATAAATATCAATATCAATAAGGCATGGGGTTAATGTTACTGTTCTTCATCTTCATCCATCACCCCTCATCATCTCGAATAGCACGATTGTAATAATAAAATAAGTCAAGCAAGAAATATAGTATTATTATTTCAACAGTTAAGATAAATGTTTAAGTTTACGTACAATGTTAGTATACTATTTAAGGAACGTGTAGTACATAAAACAGAATCTGTAAAAGAATAATAACGTGATTTATTCTCATGAAAAAAAACTTTTTAAAATATGGGGATAAATATTTCAAGCTTTGCAAAGTATTGAGCGGGCACTACTGAACAATATATCGTAGCACAGGTGCTTGTTAGTTTTAAATATTCAAAAATAAAAAAGAGCTTACGATAAATTCACGGCGATGGCAAAATAAACTAGAAACTTAGGTAAGAAACATGTAGACCCATTATGCTTTAGTATCCTATAACAGCGGAGACATACAGTGCTCAAAGTGCATAGATTATCTGCAAGCATACATCCACAAAATTAAACAACAACTAGATTTGTCTTTGGTTTGAAATTTGGGTTATCCTTTAAAAAGCCCCGATTATTTTAAACCCAGTTTGAAACAACAAACAAGTATTGAAGTTTTAAGTGTATATTACAAAGTTTATGATGTAAAACTGTGCACAAGTAACAAGTTTTCGACTAGGTTTTGTTTTAAGAGAGAGAGAGAAGAATCCACAAAAGATTGTTTTATTTGACTTGGAAATAATCACTCGCGACAAATGCCAATTTATAAACTTTTTCAAGTATAGCATTTTTTTTAAATAATTGAATACATGCCCGCTTCTTATTCCTTAGAGATTTAGACGAAAAAGATACTGGATTGTAGAGGGAATATAAGTTCAAAGTATTTAAATGGGATAATATCTTCAAGTCTGTTTCTTTGAAATCTGCATATTTACATAACGATACTTCTAGTACGAGTATTTCTTCAACTGGATGTTAGCTGCACTTTAACATGAGGGCACTTAGAAATTGCTGGCTCAGCTGCCGTATATGGAGCACTTTGTGTTCGACTGCTTATAATATAGAACCAAGGTATATGTTCCAATTTATCGTCCCGGAAAGCCCAGCGTGAAACACCATTAATATTCTCTGTATAAGAAAGAAACTGTCCGTGTTACTGCTTGTACACATTTGAGTTTTGAGTTTTACAATTTATTTCAATAACTTAAGTTTGCGTTATATAAAAAATCACACTTAATATTATTGGGAATAATAATTTTTTGTGAGTACAATATGATCATGAATAATATTATTATTACGAAACAATAATAATATTAAAATTAAATATAAAATAAAAATAATTTATTTTAAGAAACTATTGAATTGAATTAATAATTTAAATTAGTAAAGAAGTAACAAAAGTAAGTAAACAACAAGTAATAATATAAGTTATAATTTAAAAAGTTTTGTAATAAATATATTTGTTTATATAGCCGTTACCCACTCAGTTCAATTCAATGATCCTTATTTGTGGGCAATATATAAGTAAATCATGTATTATATGTACAAAATTAAAAATAACGGTTTGTCCGCCACGTCGGTAATACTCATCAAATTTCATGTAAACGCGTTTTTAAACCGCTCTGGGTCCCTTCGTCAGAACGTCTGATGACTGACTATGAAGGGACCCAGAGCGGTCCAGAAACGCGTTAACATGAAACTTGGTGAGAGTTACTGACGTTGCGGAACAACCCGATGTGTTTTTATTATTATTAACATCAACCCGGGTCACGAAAGTGTTCGTGTTTTAGTATCATGTATTATGAAGGCTGTTTTGACGGCTTCAGTGTTATTACATGTTATTACATATTATTACATTTAAATATTATTAACAACGTTGGGAACATAAATAGTTCTATTTCAAAACATAATATCCGTCTTAAAGGAATTATTGACATTCCATCACTTATTGGCTTAGGAAACGGTGACTTTGGAGCTGTCCTAGCAACGAAGCACTCAATAAATTCAAAGTTGTTCTGAATCGGCCTTGTTGATTCTGGTATTTGTCCGCAGGTGTTCGCACTGTCCAATCACTGATTCATATGTTTCGTATTTGAAATATCGATCTTTGATTGGTTATCGCTCACTCGTCGATGGTGTTCGAAGCCTACAGGGTTGGTTTAGTCGCTTTAAATTGAAGTCCCCTACTGAAAATCAGTCTTGTTACTGAGTGGGTAGACTATAAATGTATTTTTTTTAATTTTAAGCAGATTTTAAATGTTGAAACGTTTGAGCTGCCACAGGTGTCTATAGTTTGATTGACTCTTTCAGAATCATCCCAAATTACAATCGACTTTTTTGAGGATAAAAATATGTTTGAACAGGATTTCAAAACTGGTGACATAAATTTAAACATTTCTTTGTTTTGTTTTAGATAAACAGCAGGAAATGAAGCTTACGTACGTTTGCTGGAAACATGCATACGAGAACCTTATGAATAATCCATCTGACATTGCAGTTGAATACATGAAACTTAAATCATGATTGTTACTTGTAGAATGAAATAAAATGGCAAGGCTGTGACTGGTACTGATAAATCCTAATCCCATACATCACATGCCTTGTTTCACTAATACATAATGTATTTATGTCACAGTGACGAACCACACTGGCAGGAATTCTCTATTTTCATACTTACCGTGATTTCTGCTGAGCATTTACATGATATAACTACAAAGGCAGAGTTGCCTTACTAATAAACTAACTATTATTCAATCATAATGATAGTGTTTTAATCCTTTTCGATTTCAAGCGTGTGTTTCTATCTTAGGGATATGCTCGTTGTGATATTTCTAATGATTCAATCGTCATTGAATAAATAATACATTAATAAATACGCTCAATTTTAACTTTACAATTCAACGAACACATCGACATTATTAATAGAAGACAGGTCAATATTGACTGTTTTAATTCCCATGAAAATTGCAGCAAGAAGTAGAAGTAGAGAACAAATCGTGAAATAAGATATTGAAATCGTTTCTTAATTTATAATAAGTTTAAAAATTCAGAATCGCAGGAAAAAAGCGCAAAATAAACTTATATGCACGGTTTTTCAATCGGTTAACGGGTCCTAAACCGGGCCGTCAACTGAAGGTACGTTATCTGTAACCCAACAACCTCTATACAGACAGCAACCGTTAGCTAACGGCCCCGTTAATGACCAATTGGAAAACCGGGCCTTTAAACCACTTTCACAAAAGGCACCACCCATGTCAATCTACCCCACTCTGCACCCAACATACTGTACAATATTTCATTCACCACCGTTACGATCCATCTATGTAAACCCACCACTTACACTGAAAACTCTCCCAAATTTCTATTTATCCCTCTTCTTCATTCTCACCAATACTTCACAACGTTCTCAAGACCGCTAAGCCCTGGACCAAAGAGACTGTTCAACAGCTCAGTAAAGAAGCTCTCTCCTTTCCAAGGTGTTTGGGAAATCGTATTGTGTTCTTGCAACGCGAGTAGGAGATTAAGCGTACTAGTAATCACTTTTAGAAGTATCTTTGTTAGTTAGAGCGAAAGTTCTGAAGAGTTCGTTCTCTTTCTGAACGCATGGGGTTCTAGAATTACCCTGTATTGTGCGCCTTGCCTCTCACAGCTTTGTCACTTGTCTTATACAAGGGTGAGCGTACAAGAATGGGACTTGCAAGTGTCGTTCAAGGGGAAAATGTAAGACTCTTCACTCTGCACTGCTAACGAGGGCTGTTTTGGTTGATGTATTCTTCGTACAGAAACAAAGTATACACGATTAATGACGACGTTTTTAGAACGAAGATGTTTATTTTTATTTGAGAGGGAAATGATCAGAGTAGGTCTAAGGCGCGGTTTTTCAATCGGTTAACGGGGCCGTTAACGGGACCGTTAGCTGACGGTCCGTAATCTGTAACCCAACAAACCATTTGCAGATAAGGGACCGTCAGCTAACGGCTCTGTTAATGACCGATTGGAAAACCGGGCCTAAAACATATATTTGTGAACCTAAGTTTATCATATTGAGATTATTGTCAATATACAGAGCTTGAATATTTTAAATTATTTATTGATTATGAATCAGCCAAACATATATATTTTCAATGACGAGGTTCATGTACAAAACACACGCAGACTGAACAATGTACACGAATAGAGGGACGACTAAGATGCCTTTAAACGAAGTCCAAGTATTAGTTGTGAAAGATTTTATGATGTTTCCGTCTGGTATTGAAAAAATTGACTCATTTAACGTTTGTAGATGTCTTTTATGGAATATTTTGTCAATTGAAACCTGTATAAAGTAGCGGATTATTTATGAATATCTAACTTTCATAAATGTTCTATGAAATGTTATATTGCCATAACCTGACCCATAACCTTCTTCCTTTCTGTGGGATATCAGGCAATTGGGCAAAGTCAATTTCAGTGTATTTAACTTTGGTAGACTTGACGTTGGTATCATGGCGACAATGCAAACATCCGCTGTTTTAAATCATCAAAAAAGGTAATCTTGAATGTTGCAGCAAACACCAAATCTCTCTTGGGTTCATTTTAAAAATACATTTGTCTATTAGTGTTTCAAGTACTTTCCGGGACTGCATTTGTGCAAATAAGCCTAGGACTCATTCGGAAGGACTACCATTACATTAATTTGTATTGCCATTAATTTTGATTTAATGTGACTTTTATGTGACAAAAGAAGTTGTACAAGTTGTACGACCTACAACGTATCAGTGAAAAATACATAAAATTATACAAACGTATAGAAATTATCGAATAATGCATATAGAAGAGTAGGTACGTCACATTATGATTCAATGAAGGCTTCCTTAAACTGAACAACGCTTTTATCCATTTCCAAAAAACATGGCAGAATGAATGATTTAATACTTAATACTTAATACTTAAGGTGGAAGAAGTCTTTCTTCCACCTTCGTCGGGTGATCAAGGCCACGTCAGGCCGAAACCGTCTCGACGTTTTGTATATATCTTTTTGTGCTTATATTATTAAAACAGCAATTCGTCTATTATTTTACATTTTGTTCTGTGCTAATAAGTGTATTTTCTGTCTTGTTTGGCCAGTGTAAGAAACGCAAACAAAAGTATAACTCTCACAGTATTACCATTGAGTTTGTTCTAACAAAACTCAATGGTATAACTATATTCATACTTTTTATAATGTTTGGTGGAAATTCACCCTCATCATTCAAAATACAGTTTATGCTTACTAAAAGTATAATTTAACGTTTTTATTTGTGAATTTAAATTATATCTTTAATTATTGATTAATATAAGGCGAAAATTGGACTTCACTTAAAACTGCACTAGGGAGAAACTACACTTTAAAAAACAGTAAAACATTTAATGACGCGAATCACTTATTTGCAGTCATCCATTTAAAATACATCATAATAACATTATTCGTGTCCACTTAGATTGTCGTTCGTGACCTTCGTAAATTCATTATTCAGCGCAAGTAGCCTTGATTATATTTCTGGTTTATCAGTATGTCAGTCAGGAACAGGTGGCTAGCTTGGCTCGTTTTTCTCGCTTATTAATTAAAATAACCTCACTACTACACTAACTAAACTAACCTCTCTTGAAATGAATGTTAGAGATGTGTCACCTACAGTTTTATAATTTCCGATTGAATATTTTCAACACTGAATTAATTTTATTGTTGTTTTCCTGTCCCATGGAAGGACAGGATGGCCAGTGTAGGGTTATGGGCATGCCCATACCCTACTCGAATATTTATGGATTACCACATTCTATTCATCGTTTATAAATAACACACAAGGTCTACTTGATATCGGACTAGCGGAGGCTAGCTGAACTAACAAGCTGGGAGTTCGACGAGCCTCCGCTAGGCGGAGATCAAGTAGACCTTGGATATCACCTTAAACTGTGTGAAATTTGCATCATTAATGTTCTAGAAAAATAAGGAGGCTTAATACTCTGTTGTTTTGATGCGGATATGATTCGCACTTGAAAAACTTCCTTATTCTCCATTTTACATCAAAGATAGATTCTTAATACCCTCTCATCTTATGTTACAATTAATTCCAATGTGATGGCACACAAAAGGCAACACGCGTACAATTTTTTTTGTTAAATCAAACACTTAGTTTAATTGTATCGGAAACAAAAAGTATATTAATGCAAGCCCTAAGTAAAAAATATTTTTTTAAATAGATTTAATGTGGTTGCATTTATTGAAGTTTAAACTCGGGGATCTGAAACGCGTACAGGTGGCTGTGACGTCATGATTCAGTAGACGTGGCGTAACAGACCAATCGCTGAGGCGGTGAGCGTACACAGACACAAACCACTACGTCAAATCCACTCTACATGGCGGCGGCTCGTTTTTCGCGCCCTTTTATTTATCATTACTTAACCAATTATTTTGAGGCAAAGACTGATCCGTTTTTTAAAATTCAAAGAAACACAATATTATTAAATGAAAGACAAGGTATTTAAAAATCGATTACAATTTTTATACGCGTGTTCCCTATTATTGTACGGGAATGTTTTTTTTTTTTTATTAGCTGCACACAATACAAAGAATTAAAATCAAATTTAAAACAAAGCGCGGAACTGTTTTGGATTTTTCATCACGTTTCGTGAAGCCGCGTTCAAGAACTAATTCATATTCTTTGTTCGTCTTAGAGTAAATTAAAAAAACATTAAAAATAATTTCACCCTTGACTGACTGTAAAATTAGACGTGGTCAGAATTAAGTACACGGTTGTGTAAGCTCTTAAAAATTGCAAATTTTTAACATGTTTTTTTTTTTTTACTTTATAAATTGTATACACAAATAAAAGTAGAGAAAATAACACAAAATTTGTATAACATTGTCTTGCAAGTAAGCACAATTTATTTATTTTTATATACACGCCAGTACCACATGGATATTATCTGATATCTCTTAAAATAGCCCAGCCCGAACCGTAAATCAAATACTGAACTCTCTTTATTCGAAGCAGAAATAAACTCAGTCAACAAACGGGTCGCACAAGATGTGTTTAATCGTGTTTGCTCTCGTTATAAATTGGTTGTTTAACCTTGATTATAACATCTAATTGTTAAATCAATAAATTCAATTTAAATTTTAGATCAATTCTTAATAATCAATTATTTATTTATTACTTCTTCACATAAACATATGAAGTAAAGTATTTTGGAAAGGGCAACCTATGTGTAAGTATGCTGTGTGAGCCACCAGTATATTAAACGATACAATTAATAAATACATTTACTTAATTAATGATTTGAAGTAATTCTTAATAAATATTATTTAAAATATTCGATTCCGTATATATTCACTTCAAATAATATTTATTGCAAGACATTAAAAAATTTAGTAACAAAACTGTGAAAGAGAAAGAAGGTTCTTTGTTTGTGTAGGAAAATTAAGTTTGATTTTATGTACATATAAATTTATTCCAGAAAGATTTGCTAACACCGCGCATAAATGGTTTGTTTATACAGCTCACAGGAAACTTCGTTGAATATAAACATATTTAAAGTAATGTTACTCATTAAATTTAACTAAATCCCTTCTGGTTTTCAATACATCGCCAATCTAATACGACAAAAGTAAATAAGCACACTTATAACTATATCAAATAATAGTTTACTTAGGAAGCATTATTGCTACACTCACAAATCCACAAATTAAAGTTCCGAAATATATTTGTCATATTTTCTAAAAGTGAAATTAATAATCAAACGTAATTATATTTAGACAATTTCAATTTGAACATCAGGAAACTATTAAGGTATAGTTGTATATTGTGGTATCATCGTACAATGACACAAATTCACAACTCGAACATGAAGGCTAGGCATGATGACGAGTACCGAGTCACGTAAGCACGGAGTCAAACTAAACACCTGTCACTGCTTCTGTAGACTCCACGTAGACATAAACCGATTATAGTTCGTGTTTTGTGATTTACAGTGTGTTTTTTGTTAATTTTGTTTCACGACGTTTCGGCGAAAGTCTGTGCCCGACGTCGCGCGTGTAGGACCATGGGGAGCCCCAAAGTATCACCTGAGAATGCCGACCTAGATGTCAGCGAAACGTCGTGAAATGCTGTGAGTGAAAAACACACAAAACGAAGACTAATTACCCAAAACATGAATTATTATCTATATAAAATAGTGCAATATACACAACTAGGTAACCTACCTTAGCTTGACGTTGTGGTTGTCACAGTGCTGAGCGTCCGTGTCTGCGCTCAAGGACATGGGCCAGGCTATCTGCATGAGAGAGTCCCGTATGATGATGTCCCAGCCAAAGTGCGGGGCGGGAGGCTCGCAGACTCTCTCCGAGCGGACGAGGCGACCTCTTCGTCGCACAGTTCGCCCCGTGAGTCGAGGTGTGCAGCCGTCCATTGCTGCTTAGTTCACTCGGTTATGCGATCGATCGATGTTATGTATCGAACACGTTGACGGAGAGTCAATGGTTTATCGAAAAGCGTTGATATTTACAACGATTTCGATATATAAGTTTGAGATAATAAACATTTGCTTTTGTTTGTTTTTGTTCTTTTTTCTTAACTTGGTGGTAATGTGTGAGTCGTTATAATTGTACTCCACGAACAAAATGGCGCCCGCTTTAAAGTCAGTTATTTAAATGCTTATACACTTTGAAGGCACCTCCACTCGTTGTAGATCTTGTTAATATTTATAAAGAACACTTGTAGTTTGGTTAAGACTTGAGTTAAACATTAACAATCTGAATTATTAACTATTCCGTATATGGTAAATATTGTGCGCGTTGAGAATTTAACTACGTTTAAGAGATAAAGTATTTTGTAAGGCGTGCTTATACATTTGTTAACGTATGTTGAGTGTGAAAAATGTTTGAGGAATATACTAACTATACATTACACTCATTAGTGTGCTACTATAAATTAACGAGCAACCGTTAATTTAAGCATTGTCGTGTTACTGAGTTAATGTGTAGAACAATTAGAGAAGTGTTTTTAGAATTTCTTCATGAAATTACCGTTTTATGGAAAAGAGGTATATTAAGTGTAAAATTGCTGCATTTAAGTATCAGAGTTTTAAATCACTGATCTATACAAATATCCGTAAGGTATGATTATATCTGCCGAAAACAATTAAGTGACTTGTTTTTGTCATTCACAATTCGAAAGCGAAGTAACTTTTATGAGTAAAAATATAAATTTGAATTTTTTTTTTTTTTTTTATCAAACAAAATCGTTTAGGAGTTCGAAATGTTTATCAAATAACGGTTTTACATTGCGGTATTCTTCTACACAGTTATTTAGATCCAGATTCTACGATTGTTTACACTTTTATTTTATTTACAAACACAGAAATGTTTTATTATTAAAATATTACTTTTCCGAAAATACGTTTTGCTATATTTATTCAGATCACTTTTAAAATGATTGACTTTAAATAATTTATAGGCCTAGATCAAGTCCTTTTCATTCTAGTTCGAAAAAAACGTATTTTAGGTAAACGCCCAGTTAAGAATTGTCAATTTCATTTTCATTTTATCACATTTTTAAGCAATACATTCAATTCAAATGTACAATAAAGTTTGGATTAGTTACCTATTTACACACGAATCTTGTTACAATTTGTGCATGCTATTTAATCTGATAAGTTTGAAGCATTGTTTCAATCGCTGTGTGCACCCGCATTCCAATGGTTCTACGAATAACAGTTAAACCGATGCATCCATAGCGAATAGGTTTCTAGTACTTCAACAAAGTTATTTTGAGCAAAGTGACACACGACAAAGATTACTACGTCGCACACCTGCTGCGCTAGTATCGCTCTTCTCTTGCCGCATCCATTTTGTATTTATCCTTCTCTGTAGCACTTCTTATATTTTTTTTATATTCTCTCTATGGAAAAAGTTCGAGAGACGGCGCCAGACAGTCTTTCTGAAACACACACAAAAAGAAGAGTTTTAAGAGGCCTGTTTCTTAAAATCCTTTTACAAGTTATATAAAACGGGAATATGAGGAGGATATTTATCGCTTGGGAAAATGCATTAGGGTCACATTTTTATGTTCGTTAAGAAATGCTTTCGAAATGATGTTAAGTGTTCCACGTTCAGTGTATGGTCAACAATCTTTGATCTTCTGAAGTTCCGACTTACCGGAAGAAAGATCTGATAACTACTGATAACAATAATTATAGAACATGTTTAGCTATTTACCCGAACACATTTTGTAATATTTGATCAGTTTTAAAGAGAGGGGGGAGGGAGGGGGGAGGGGATTAAGGTGAGCCCTTTGCACAAAAATATTAAGAGCAAAGGGTAGTCTATACGTCAAAAACCGCAGAAAATTGTCATTACGTAATTATATCTAAAGATTGCAACAAGAATTCGAAAATCTAAATCAACAGCGCACTGTGTTTTGGTAAGCCCTACAGACTGAATAAAATATTAAAACCATTAGCTAAGTTATTTCGATTTAATTCGATAATTAGTAATAAACTTCACTATATATAAAAAAAACATACTGATTAAGATGTAAAACTCAACTTACAGCATTCAGTGATTGTGATTATTTGGGCTTAACGTCTCATATTTTTGCAACGAGGCTAATCGAGACAATGAGTGGGTGATATATGAAGATGAAATATGGGTCTGTTTGGAGGAAAAGGGCAAGTAGGAGGGAGCGTAAGGAAAGGGGAAAGGGGAGGAAAGGGGATTGGGGTGTGGACTGCACTTCGTCTGACTTCTCCTCCTCGACCAGTCCGGCTAGGGTGGCCCTACCAGAAGCATACGCTTCCGCCGGCATAGCTCTAGAAATCATTAAAGCACGCAAACCTGCCCACCGCGATAAGGTAGCAGTCCATGGGCAGGCACAGCATTCAGGATGTAAGGCTTACTAAAACACAGTGCGCTGTTGATTCAGATTTTCGATTTCGAAGCCCATTCTTGAGATATAATTTTAAAATGAAAATGTTGTGCAGTTGTTAACGTAAAAGTATCCTTCTTTGTTAAAGATATATATATTATATATTTGATTGAAGCTTATTCGTAGTCTTTAAAATCACATATAAGATACGATTTAAAAAAAAATACGGACGATTTTAATTTATTTCTCAGCGTTTAACTGCTAATACTTAAGGCCCAGTTTTATCAAGCTTTAATAAGGTAATTTTCTGTTAATCATAGATAAAAAATGTCACCTGGTAAAAGCCACCGTGCAAGTTGTATATAATGTTGTTGTTACTGTGGCCACCAATCCTAGATTAGTAAATCAGCTGATTAAAAAGTTTGGTGAATTCGGACCTAAGTAAGTTAAATAAACAATGTAACGTAAAGGTAACGTTTTCCCTCTCGCCACACCTGTAACATCCGTTCAAATATTTCCAATATCTATGTTTAGTTTATAGTATTAAATAATCAATGCCACGTTGAGGAATTTCATTTCCCTCTAATATCAGTTAATTTGTAATAACTTGAAAAGGACTCGCAGCAATTAGTCACCGTGTACACATTTAATAGAATTAGTTAATATTTACCTTTATTAAAATATCTGCAAAGTCAACATTTTAATTCCATTGGTTTCTGTTAAGTACAGTGGAAGCGATTGCCTAATTGGTCTCGGTAAAACAGAACCACGCAGTTAGTAATGTACTGAAAGACATCAGGCAATATTTGACGCCATGACTCTTATGGTACAGACTGATACAGTAGAATGGAAATAAACATGAGCTTTACTGTTTCCAGAAACATTACCAAGATATTGATATTTCTGTTGCTTTAGATTTATCTACTTTTCATTTGTAAAATGGAGAATAATTCGTGTTTCGACCTTTTTGTAAATGTAACACCTTTAGATTTCATATGCCGTATAACGTACACAGTCTGTTCACATCTCAGTAAAACTAAATAAAAAATAGGAAACAAATCCGTAGATAAAGTTATAATTACTAAAATTTGGAAAGTATGAGTTCTAGTACGGGTGAGTAGGCCTGTGTAATTCCGTGGGAGTGTTAGTAAACCAAAATGTTATCCTGTGCAGAATTAAGTGTTTTTTCTTATGATTGTATTTTTGTTAAAATCAAAATTTCGTCATTTGTTCTTAATAAATTATACTTGGTAATGTGATGTTGCTGGACACATTTCACACCTAATTGAAAACATCTGCAAAGCGGAAATATTTCTTCGGATGAGAAACCATTCATAAGATAGACCATTGCATTCTCTATGGGATGGATGACTTATTTTGATTTTCTTTTGGGACAATATTAAAGTAATTTTAACAGACCTAAAGCGAGTGTGCCGCAAAGTATAGGTAGAGAAAAACACAACTCGTATACGTAAAACGTATCAACACAGTTCAGTATAAGTCTTCATTTCAAATCTACCAAATCTTTAATTCACTTCCAATAGAAACAGACAGAATTACAATTGTACACTTCCGAGTTCCGACATTTCTGTATAATTACGTAATTTTATGTCAAAATCTGGGGTATGTCACGCAGGTATGTTTATATATGCCTCAAAAAGAGGTAATTGAGATTAATTAAAACGAATAAAATTAAATTAATGTTGTACTCAGGCTCTCTAAGGGCTGGTCCACACAGATTTTTAAGACATACGATTAAAGGTTTAACGCGTAGTCGTAAAGTTGGATCATAGGAAACACGTACTGGCGTTCACACAAAGTTTTAGTTTTAAGACGTTGTTTTTATTGTTGTTTTTAAAACAACGTCTTAAAACCTTATGCATTATGTCTTAAAAATCTGTGTGGACCAGCCTTAACAAATCGCTACTATGTGACATTACGTAATTTATAATGACAGCCCGTCAAACATCCGTAATTATCTTAAAATGTGGGGTATGAAAACAGATGTCATTGAGATTAATAAGAAGGAATCAAAGTAAATGAATTCATTCAAGGTTTTCTTACAAATCGCTACTATTGTGACCAGTGGCGTCACTAGGGGGTTTTGGGGGGGCCTGCGCCCCCCCAATCTCAATCTGCGCCCCCCCCAATAATATTCTCGTTCAATCAATTTTATTGCTTAAATTTCCAATCTTAAAGTGCTAGCGAGTCTCTTTAAAGAAATCGAAGATCAAAAGTCTTTTGTTCAACAACACTTACATATATTATAATATTTCATTAATTATTATGACATGCTAATTTCGTAAACTTTCCGTAAAATAGCTAACTGAAAATCGGGCTCATGAAGTGTCTATAAGCGTTCAAAATTTAAAAAGGCGAACTTTGTGGCAATATCTATCGGCGCCTACTGAAATCCGATCCAGCGCAGCACTAGCCATAAGATTACTTCTCAAATGACAGGATCGAACTCCTATCCTAGACCTATGACGTTAGGAATTATCAGTGTAGCATTGACTTGACTTTAATTGTTTTTCATGATAGGATTTCGCCTCAAAACGCGTTTTAGTCCACTAAGCATCATGCAGGGCCGAAAATTGTTTCGCCTTCGGTGACGTTGCCTCCGGTAGGCAAGGGCTTCGCCCCCGACCCAGCTGCATACCCAGCTACAACACTCGTTACGAGTACAAATTACACGATGCGAGTGGACAACTAGTAGTCGATATTTGTAGAGGGTTGGGAAACCATATAGTTTGAAATATACAACTGCCAGTGTTGGGTAAGTTTCTTCATCAATTTCGTTTTTGAAAGTGGTGTTCACAGTTCAACACGTTGTTCCAAATAACTATCATCATGTGTCGATTTTTAAACGTGTTTATATGCGTTCTAACAAAATAGTAGGCTGAAAAATTTTCGCCTCCGGCGGTTGGGGCTTCGCCCCACACCCCTTAAATCTTCGCCTAGTCCCGAGGCCCTTACCCCTCCCAGTCCGTCTCTGCTTGCGCCCCCCCCCCCCCCAATCCCAGAATCCTAGTGACGCCCCTGATTGTGACATTATGCAATTTATAATGACGATAGTTTGACGGACTGTCAAAGTTCCGTCACTTTTGTACAGTTACGTAATTATCTCTAAATCTATGGTGTGTCACGCAGGTATGTTATATTTATGCTTGAAATAGATGTTATTGAGATTGATTGAAACAAATCAAACTAAATGAATATTCTCAGGTTCTCTTAAAAATTGCTACTATAGGTGTGACATTACGTAATTTAAAATGACAGCCCGTCAAACTTACGTAATTATCTCAAAATCTGGGATCACGCAAATTTGTTTATATATGCTTAAAACAGATGTCATTGAGAATAATAAGAAGGAATCAAATTAAATAAATATTCTCAGGTTCTCTTACAAATGGCTACTATGTGTGACATTGTAATTTATAATGACAGAAGTTTGACGGGCTGTCAAACTTCTGTTAAAACTAAAATAATGACAAACGGAAGAGAAAGGACTGGTTTTTGTCTAGGTACACGAATGACTATAAAACCATAATCTGGACTCTGTCGTTGGTATATTGCGTGTTGTGCCATAGCCCATTATATGTTTTGTGTATATATATATATATATATATATATATATATATATATATATATATATATATATATATATATATGTGTGCATATGTCCGCGAAAACTTGAACACTAATATATATATTTTGGAAGTTATATTTTGTATTACCATCATATTACTCAAGTGTATTATTAGTTCATAGTTACTTACTAGTTTGCATTAGTCCAACTCTCATATGATGTATTATTATGTATTATAGTGAGCTACAAATATTACAATAGGTTTCTAGATTATATAAAAAATGTACGCTGCTGATACTGCTGCAGTAATTATAATTTTAAGTTTAATGAAGTGTCCTTGCCTGCAAGTGCACTGCTGCACTCATTGGGAGCCAAATATACTGAAACAATTGTATTATTTCATATTTAAAATCAAAATCAAAAGAAAAAGTAAATAGATAATATCAATAACGCATCTTAAAGGTAGACCCGACACCTCCACCAATCTACACTGTGACTATGTAGTTTTTGAATTGAAATGCATTTTTGAAAATCATTATTGACAATTATCTGCTATCGTCTACCTCGTAACTACTCTTAATTGGCCATCATAAAGCGAGCGTCTCAATTAGACTTTCAAGGCACTCGTTCTGTTCGTTCGTTTAATTGTTTGTTTGTTTCTGTTTTTATATCTGTCGATAGCGGTTGAATGGAAAGTCCAATCAAGTTGAAATTTGGACCATCCACAAGCCTCGATGTGGATTGAAGGTATACAGTTTCGAGGCAAAATCGTTCGAAAAGTTACACCATAGTTGCTGAAAAATTTGTTTCGAAACAAAATCGTGGCAAAATAAGAGATAGCCACATTTTTATAAAGATTTTTCCGGTCACTCATGTGTTCATTTTGTATAAAATTAAAAACATGAAAAATAACAAAAAAGTTACTCGAAAATATTTTCTGAAACACAGTAACGGCAAAGTGGGAGGTGGCAATTTTATAGTAAATTTTTGTCTGGTCACGAATATACTAATTTCAACGCGATCTGATACGTATCTTCATTCATTCATTCATAAATTCAATCATCTATTTTATTACTCTCATCATTAGGTAGTGTTCAAGTGATGTTTAAATATGAGCTTAGCTTATACTGTAAACCATATTCAGTATTCAGTATTAAGTATTCAGTATTCAGTATTCAGTATTCAGTATTTTTATTGGCGTAATACACATTCATGATAATTACATCACATATTGTGGTTGTACGTATAACATAACAATTGATAGTAAAGTGTTAAATGTAAAATGTCTCAAACGTAAAATTTGCACAATAATTATTTTTAACATTATTATTATCATTATTATTATTTTTAACATACATAAGTCAGAAGACTTGAGCGTGTGCACCTTATGTTTATGTTGCCCTTGTTAACAATTAACTACTATTAACTAAGAGTTATGATGAAATCTACATACTAAACTAACACTACATTATCAAAAAATAGATTATTTAACTTTATGTTTTTATATCTGTCGATAGCGGTTGAACGGAAAGTCCAATCAAGTTGAAATTTGGACCATCCACAAGCCTCGATGTAGATTAAAGGTATATAGGTATATAATCTCACATTGTTTAGGAAAGCATTCTGTCTTTAGTATAATATGGTAATATGGTAATAATTGATGCAGCAAATAATCCCTTTTGACAAACAACTTTAATCATGTATGTACACGTGCTGTGCTGTGTAGTATGTTAATCACCGTGTTCAACATGGTCTACAGGCAAACTGTCAGATATCAGCTTAGTCTTGTAACATAGGTAACAACCATAACATCAAACTGATTAAACCGACTAGGACAAAATCCATTTATCCCAACAACGTTCACGGTCTGTAATTCCAACTTGAACGCTACACTTGGAAGTGAATCTCGTATTTACTCCATTAATTCCCTAACGAAATAATTACCACGTTCAATGTAATCTATGGTAACCGCAAGGACAGAGCTAACTACGTTCTTGCTTTGACCGAGCACAACTAGCGGTGATTTCATTGATGCTCATGCTTAAGGGGTGAATTAGCTGCAACCAGTTATTAGTGACGGGAGGGAGGGTTGGGACATGGACAGATGGATAAGGGGGATGGGTACGGGAGGGGAGGGGATTTCAATATTATAAAGCCACGTAAAATTAGCGTGGTTTAGTTATGGTCACCGAGTTTGGCCACTGAGGGCGCTAGTGAAAACGAATGAAGCGCTCAAAGTGGCAATGTCACGCAACTTTCCGGTGAAGGAGCGTCATTCTTCCTACGTTGATAATGGCAAATTGTGAAAATTCTTGGCTTTTAAAAATTGTGGGCAGATTATGAATCCCTTCTTTAAAAATAATTTTTAAAATGTTTTGTTGCATCACCCCCAACGGTTCCAACACACTTCTACTAGCTCCACCCCACCCCAAGATGCCATATTGCATCACTGATTGAGCAATTGCATAATAAATAATAACAAGTTATTGCGTGCTAACAATGTTTCGTAGTCTACAGAAGTTATAAATAATGTTACGAAATTTTAAAAAAACACGGTTTTTGACGCTATTGCCATATTAAATTTTGATCAACAGTGATCCCCAAATATTGGGCATCGGTTGCAAATGTTGATCTATTTATGTAATTAGAAATTATGCAAATGTTGATTTATTTAGAAGACAATTTTGAAATTAATATTTAAAATAAAGTAAATTGAAAATTAAAGTAAATTCGGATGTTGATGTAACAGACAAAAATTACTGAAAGATTGGAGTCACGTAATAGCAATTAAACCTACTGGGAAAACGATCTTAAGCGAGCATGTATGCGTTTGCACAACAGTTTTCAAAGTTACCGCCATCGACTACAGTCAACCAATTTAGCTTCGTTCGTTTGTCCAGTTCCAAGTACAGACATGTACTCCTGGAACCAGCCGGATGTACGTAATGAAAACGGATATGGGGGCACAAAGTTCACCTACCGTCCGCATGGACAAACAAACACGCTGTGCCTTGTTTTTACACATTTGCGAGGCGAATTCGAAAATGGCGAATTTAATCCCAATGCTCGTTCCATTTCTTCATTCATTTCATTCGTTCATTCATTCTACATCTAGGCTGAAGGCCTACTTACAATAATTGTGGTGTCGGGTAAATCGTTAGTCTTAAATATGGTCTTATTAATCGTTCTGGACGCGGCTTAAGTCTCTAGGGCTTAACGAGTATTAATTGTAAGACTATGCCTAGACCTACGCCCTGGTCCCATATTTATTCATTAGGTAGGCCTAGGCTGGTAATACCTAGGCCTATGTTCTAGGCCTACTAAGGGTCTTTAGTAATCGTTCTGAAAGCGGGCTTCAAGAGTATTTGTAAGACAATGTCTAGGCCTACACCCTGGTTCCATATTTATTCATAAGGTAGGCCTAGCTTTAGTAGGGCCTAGCTATAGGCCCAGGCTGGTAATAACTAGGCCTATGTTCTACTTCTAGGCCTACTAAGGGTCTTTTAGTAATCGTTCTGAAAGCGGGCTTCACGAGTATTTGTAAGACTAGGCCTATGCCTAGACCTACACCCTGGTCCCATATTTGTCTAGGCTAGGCCTAGGGAATGAAATGAAATGAATGCCTATCCATAGAGAAATAAAACAGGGCCTATCATTAGTTTAGGCCTAGGCTTATGTACTAGGCCTTCTTAGGGTATTTTTGTACGAAACCACGGTGGTCAATATATTTTGTTGGCATTATTATTTGAACGTGGGGCCTAGGCCTAATTGATGAGTTTTTTTAGGTTAGGGGGCAGGCCTGCCGGAGTTTTAGGTTGTCATACATAATAAAGTTACCTTCTACCACACAGAAAATATAACAATCACCAATAAACACAGGGTTGTTTGATTCATCTCTTGTTAATATCGCCGTTGGTAAAGCACTAGTGCTAGCGATACCTTCCATGATGGTTTGTATATCAAGTTTTTGACGCGATTCTTGTTATTCAGCACCCACTCACCTTCTAGCACATGTAATACGTATGAATCTTCGATTGTCACGGGATTATTTTCTCCATCACTTGTTTTTATTGCCGTAAATTCATAATATTCGGGGGAATGTGTCCAACGCGGCGTCCTCCATTTCGAAAGAATTGGCGCCTCTTACCCTCACTCCTTCGCCAGGAGCAGTAGTAAAAATAAGTACTCCAGTTGTACCAGTGGTAAGTTACCACCGGACAGAAAAACGTTCCGAATTGAAACCACGTCAAGTACCCCCGGACAGAAAAACGGGTTTTTCTCAATACTGTACTCCTGGAGTACTATAACGTGGACAAACAAACAAAGCTAATGCATACACAGCCTTTTTAGTAGGCCTACCTCACAGATAGAACAACTTTCAGCAATAAAAATACTAGAAATATTTTCAAAGAGCTTTGATTTCACCTGTTGGTTACGTTGCCATGGCTACGCATGTAATTTCTCAATACAATATTCATAGGGTCGCAATACAAAAAGCATATTCGTGACCGGGCAAAAATTTACTCCAATAAAGCCATCTCACATTTTGCCATTATTTAGTTTAAGAAAATTATTTTTCAGTAAATTTTTTGTAACTTTGGCAATACTTGTTCGTATTCGACAAAACTTTAATAAAACATGACTATTTCACATTTTGCGGCCAATTTGTTTCAGACAAATATTTTTAAGTAACATTCGTATAACTTTTAACTTTTTGAAGGATTTTACCACAAAACTAATGGCGTTCCATCCACACCGAGGCTTGTGGATGATCCAAATTTCAACTTGATTGGACTTTCCGCTCGACCGGTATTGCTAGACAAAAACAAAAAAACAACAGAACGAGTGCCATTAAACTAGAATAGAGACGATCGCTACGATCGCTTAAAATATAGTTTTGTGCTTTACATATTTGTATTTTACTTTAAGATTACTATTTGTAGTTAAACTGTCATGCTTCTGTTTTGTATTGTGTTTACATTTTAATAATTAAACAACATGACCGCTTTTAAATATTACACTTACACTACTTTATCATATCATACTTATTATACTCTTTAACTTAATGGTTTAAGAAAACAATTTATTAAGAAATTATATTTTTAGTTACCAAGCAAATATAATTGAAAGTATGAAATTCACTATTGTCCAGAAAGAAACCACTTTAATAAATATATCAAAAGTGTGTATGCGATGACGTAAAGGTTTATGGCAAATACCTAATTTAATTAAATGAAGAAATATATGAATTTATATGAACACTCGACGTAATTCAATTGTCCCTATAATTTCAAAACCTCATGCTATTCATTTCAAGAACAGAAGGTTCTTATTTACTTTTCATCCATTCATAGGGACTATCAAACCATTTAATTAAGTTCAGTTCCCATTCAAACTGATAAGTGATATGAAATGAAATCCTTTATCCCAACAACCTCTGCAAAGTTCACGCTTATTAATATTTATTGGAAACAAAACGACCTTAATTAAATCTAATAACGTACACGTTTCAGATTTGCTCCTCCAACCTGTGTTTTCAGTATGATGCACCAAATCAAATGATGCTTCAATCGACTGAATAGAAGCTTTAATTGTCGAAATAAATCGCTATTGACAATTGTTCTGTCCACCTTGCAAGTAGATCAACGTGAAATAATTAATATGGTATTGTTGATGGTAGGGCTACTGCTCATTGCTTCTCTACTTGGTTATTTTTACGGATGGTCACACACGAAATTAATTGATAAAACACAATAATATAATGCAATAATTATGTTTAATAACAATTACAACTGTTTTGCTGAAATATGATGGTATCCTCACAAAATTTCGAAAAAAATCACCAATTCTTCGAATGGCTAAAATGCCGAAAATCCAAACTACCGAACGTTACAACGTCGAATTTGCAATCTTAAGTAAGGTTAAAATCACGAATAGCCAGACTAACGAAAGTGCAAAACACCGAATCACCAAATCCACGAAAGTGCAATATCACGTCAGTTCAATTTCACGAAAGTGTAAAACACCGAAAGTCTAAATCCTCAAAACAGCAAATCGCTGACTGTACAATCTTCTGAAAGGTTATTTTCACGAATATTTTTCTAGTGCCTCCATTAGAAACTTGCACTTTACTATGGAAGCTCTTAAATGTGAGTCTTATAAAAGTATAACCTGTATTAAGAATATCGATAGAGGTGGCTCAGAGGTAAGACGCGATACTCTAATTCGGGAGGTCAGCGGCTCGATTCCGGCCACCGGCAATCCTGACTGAAAGTTTTTACCGAGGTTTTCTTCAGTCGTAAAAGCGAATGCTAGGATTGGGTCCTACTAACAGCCCTCGGACATTCCTTTCCAACTATCCAAACACAACACCCTAATATACCTAGTTATAGTCACCTGAAGAGGGGCACATCAGGTAAAACCAGTGTGCACCCTATAACGGGTACTCCTACGAGAAAATATTAACACTACCGGTTTCTGCAACAGTAAACCAGCCAATGCTGTTGCCAATCGTCACCAAATAATAATAAAAAATATATAAAAACGAAAATTGAAACAATAAACTACACCAGATTACTGATGAATAGTTATTAAATGCCATTTAGCTGATGTATATTGAATGTTATATAAATCCAATTGAGATGTAATCCAGGTTCGTGGATGTCATATTATATATAATCAATAGTAGTATAATTATCAGGTTTGAATCTATTGAAGGCATAAATGTAACACATTGATTATTGTATCATATCTGTACATACACGATATATTTGTTTTGTTAATATTATCGACATTTAATGGGCCTTTATTACCCCGTTTATAATTCCGAAAAGATTTTATGTTTTAAGCAGTTTTGTATTTTACGATTGGCAAACAAAATTGCATTACTGTTTATTTTAAAGGATGTTTTCGGCCACGTGAATCAAAATATTTCTTATATTTCTTCTCATTTATTCTGCGCAATGGGCTGAAAATTGATTGAGATCTCACTTGGACAATCAGAACTTAATTAAATAAACCATAGAACTGTTTTAATCGGTGCGGATTGTAAATAACGTACCGTGAGATATATTGTCAAACGCACACAAGTCGTAGGTTAGCATTTTGAATATTGAGGTATGTCAGTATTATATTTATTCAAATTTTGTGTTTATTTTTCCGAGTGTATGTTCACGAACTGTTGTTTATTTACACAATTTATAGAGTTTAATTTTGTTCATTTCTGTAAAAAAAAAAAGAAGTAAACGTTTAGAGTGGATTGATTGATATTTTGATATTTTGGCTTAACGTCTCATATTTTTTGCAATTTGGCTAATCGAGAGTAAAGATTTGTATGTTATACAGTATTTTAAGCGTTAGTAGTATTGTTACTACAGGTTCATTGTTACCGCTATTTTGTATACCTAAAACTAAATAATGTTGCCATTGAATCATAAAACATGGTTTAATAATTCTGCTCGTAAATTATCAACCACATAAGGTCGGGTTACACACTTATAAGATTTTATTTTCCTATCTGTTCTACTTAGGATCGCTACCATTGGCCGGATTTATAAAACGTCCCCTCTCATTGGCTGGGCTAAGAATTTGAGCTATAAGAGCTAACGTTGCTATGGTTTCCTTAAATCTTAAATCCAAGGAAAGTGTGTAAACTCCATAACGCTTTGGCTTCATTTGATTTTGTTAGCCCTTAAATCTGAAATTTTCAATTCATCTGTAACCGACCTTTATTGAAAGGTGATTAGAATGTGTAAACAAATAATGATCTTACTAACTAAATGTAAATGTTTATTTTATATTATTTTCAATACAGAAACATTTCCTTTTACGACTTCCATTAATAGTGGAAAGTGAAATGTGTAACAACATCCATCAGATTGACTATAAATAAGACGGTCCCCTTTAAATCGATCAGTTGTTCTCCTTTAAAATCGTTGAGTACAAACACAATAGACAGGCAATCACTGTTATTTGAATAGAATCAAACACCAAAGTGTAACCTCGAGAACTCAGTACTTTTATGTTTATCACAATCTGATACTAAGGATGGTGAAGAAATTCTTTTCCATCTTTTTGGCTGAGTTGTTGGCTGGCTGAGTTGTTGGCTGGCTGAGTACCGACCCGCATTTGCCCTATATGCCCATGGTGGCTCGGTTATTGATGAAAACTCGTACCCATCAACATTTGTAAAATAATATTGCTCGACCAATATCACTAAATAAAGAATCATATATCTTATAAATATTACGGGCATAAAAGCAAGTTTCTGGTTTACCGTTTTTAAAGTGGTTTACAGACAAGAAACTAAAAAAATCATGTGTATTCCAACCTGTGAGAAATAATTATACATAAGTGTAGACAAGTTTCTACCCCAAAGAGAAAAAAGGGAAAAATTAACGAAACCGCATAAGTCTGGTTAGTTGCTCAACAATTATTGTTCTTAAGGAGAATTAGCAGGTACGTGATCGCCGGATTGCAGCAATAACCGCATTAAAACATAGCATTCAAAAATTATTCAAATCAAGTTACATATTATAATTGATCAAGTTAAAAAACTCCTGCGTTCATATCAAATACCCAATAATCTGTATCTGCTTTACTTTATCTTGTTGCCCGAGGATGAAAATCACATACATGCTAATTTCCATATGAAAATGTTTTGTTGGGCAACTAGCCCAAATTCTACAATTAAATTAATTTTTTCCTTTCTCTTTTGGTAGGAATTTTTTTACAATTATGTATCATTTTTTTTTTCATGGATGGGAATACGTTTGATTTTTTTTTAGTTTCTGACCTGAATAGGCCTACCCCTTCAACTATGTAAAAATATAGTATACATTATTTCGTATGTTTTCTTCTGTTGTAATCACGGTACATCCAATCCCCCCCCTCCACCCCCCCTCCTCATCCACCACTAATTGTACCATATTCCAAGCCACAACCCCGAGAGGCATTCTCATCAACTATATGAAAAACTTTGCAACTAAAATTATTTCTCCCTGAGGTATATTTAAGAAAAATGCTTTTGGGGAAAGTGACAGTGAAGCAACTTCTAATCTCGCCCTTTTTTCGAAGTAGCTAATAAATCGTCTTCTAGTAAGATTGTTTTCGAGTTGTTTTTGTATGACACAACCTCATAAAGTATTCTACGCACACAACGGGCGTTAGAGTATTTCCATAATTATTGGCAAGGCTAATTGCATATTGTGACATCATGTTGTATATTCCTTCATAAATCACGAGGTTGATATTATAGCTAGGGAATTATTTAGTGTCAACGTTTACAAAACGAATCCTAAAGGTACGATGTCAGTAGAGCGTAAGAAGCGACGCGTGAAGTGCGTTGCGCGAGCGTTCCGCCACCTGATTGGCCGAACGCCTCAACGCGTCAAAAGCACAAAGGTGACAGCAGCTGTGTGTTCAGTCACCTTGCGGAACACCCGATATCGATATGTTAAAATTGCTCTGAAATTATTTTAAAAATTTCCAAAAACAAAATAAAAATGTGTCATCCTATCGAGAATTGAATGATCTTATGGTAAGACAACAACATTTATATTTAAGCATATTTACTTATCAATTTTATGACACTATCGATTTTCAACTAACTTTTTTAGTAAAATATAAATTCATATCTAGGGCTTCTATCTTCTCGATCACATACCTTATTTTCAGTGGGGGACTTTCAATTAAAGCGACTGAGCCAACCCTGTAGGCTCCGAACACTATCGACGAGTGAGCGATAACCAACCAAAGATCGATATTTTAAATATGAAATATGTGAATCAGTGATTGGACAGTGCGAACACACTCAGACAAATGTCAGAATCAACAAGGCTGACTCAGAACATCTATGTGTTTATTGAGTGGTTAGTTGCTCTTGGACGGCTCCACCGCTTACTTATTATTATTCCTATGACTAGAAGTGATGGAATTCTTGTCAATTTTGAAAGTAACCCCCTTATAAGACCGACGAACAAGAACTTGTCCCCTTATCACCCAGTGAATTGTGTTGAGTGTGAGTTGAGTTGAGTCGCTACACCAGGTCCAAAGCCCTTAGAATAACAATAACCAACACTTGACATAGATTTGAGAACACAGCTGATACCTGTGATGTCCGAAACGTAGCTTCAATTAATTATAGACTTGTTTTATTTATAGTATCTACACTGATAATTTAGAACCGTTTGGAGTCTTTGCCTAAGATCTACAAACAGTTTGTTATAAGTGCTAAAAGCAGAGAATGAGACCTAAATTTGTATTAGTCTTTGTTCCGGTTCCGGTCTTGAGTAAAGATTAATTATGGTTTTGTTTCCGGTTTCGGTTTTGAAAAAAGTTTAATTTCCGGCTTTCGGTCACAACCGAAAAACAATAAACGTTCTGATTTCGGTTATGGTATTTCCATAACAAATTAAATTTCGATTTAAATCAGTGGTATGGTATGGTCCCAATGTTTTCGAATATACATGTTTATTTTATATGGGCATCTAATGCACGTTTATATGCTTGCTAGGATTTAAAAGACATTGAGACCAAAAAAGACCCAAAACGTAGAGAATAATATTTGTTTTGGTTTCGGTCCCGAAAAGAAAATTTAAAAAAATATTAAAAAAAAAAAATACAAAACATACCGGTCTCTTAGGCTATTGGTTCCGATATTGGTTCCGGTCCCAGTCCCTGGTTTAACGAGATTACCTTACAAAATGTGTTAAGTGTTTTTGTACTATTTGTAACACTCCGCCAGGATCTGTTGTAAAAGAAATATCACCACGATGCAAGTTAATTTGCAATTTAGGAATTACGTAGATTCATTAAGCTGAATATATTTTAGTTTTACGATTTCGGTTTGTAAAGATATTATTTTAGGTGAGAACACTTTTAATAATTTAAAATTTAATTTGTTTAAAACAAATATGATACATCTTTACCATATCACACCTCCCGATAAAATGTCCTTTTTTTCTTTACAGGCAGAGAGGAAGATTGGGTGCACATTTGTTATGAAGATTTAGGATACTTTTTTACATATTTAAAAAACATACAAATTGGAATATTTGCAAAGCTTTTCTTGAAAGTTTCTAACTTCAGAATTCACTTTTGCATTCGTTTCCTTGGATTGGTGTTTGTGTCACTTTATATTTTCTATTTTCTACATTTTAACTCTTGACCTGAATACGTATAATCCTTTCAGAAGAAAAAGTTCGGAACAAAAAGAATGGAGGATTTAATATTCCATTATAAAACGATCAGTGTGGAAATTGTCCACGTTTTCTACGACAGCATTTTCCATGGGTCTCTATTTTCTTGAAGTGCGCGAAGAAAATTTCTCTTCGCTGGTTTTTGCTCTTTTATTTTAAACGTTTATGAAAACTTTAATATTACACTTGTTAACTTTTCTTTTGACTAGAATACTTCTACAGATATGAACGAACACATAATGGTATCTACCTAACTTGATTTCGTAATTATGATAGTTATTATCCCAAGATAATTGTATCTCAAGATGTGATATAGTATTGACATCTAAAAGCCACATTATGTTATTATTTAAAACTAGATTTACAATGAGTTATCTTAGTTAAAACGTTTATAAATTAAAGGTATACTCTTTCCAGATGGTAAAATGATGATTTTTTGATTGAAATGTTTCCCTAAAGAAATTAACAATGTACATAATTATAAAAGCATTAAATAATAAATATACAATCCAAAATCCGAGTATCGGGGCCATATGAGAAATAAAGTGTAATCTGCTATCAAGATAATATGGGTATAATTGTACACGTTGCAATGTATTTACACCAGTAAAACCAACTGTATTTTAAACTTTACTTTAATAAACCACTGTCAACGCGAACCAAGTGCGAATCTTGGCTTGGCCATGGATGTCGTGGGCGTTTTTAATGATCATTTAAACATCATTTCGATTACCATGGTAAATATGGTCATAATTTAATAAATAAACATATCAATTCTTATCTTTTTTTCTTCAGAATGTCTGACAAAATCTCAATTACAAGAAAATCTCCTTTGCAAAGTGGTTTATTAAAATGATTTCCCACTATGTAAACAATGTGTTGCATTACACAAACTTACATAAGAGAACGAAGGGTATTCACAGCACAAATATTTAGTTAGTAGATTTGCATCTAAATGTGCCACGGTGTACTTGAGTAGTTGCACTTCTAAAATATTACACAAATAAATGTTTTACCTAGATTTAAGACAATCTTATCTATTACGCAGAAACACAAGATAAATAAAAACGATATTGGAGTGTTGAAATATGTTACGTAAGTGGTTGACAGAAGGTAAATAAATGTAACTGCGATTTAAAATAGCTTTTAAGATAAATGAAAATATAAAACACCCATGCATACGCAATCTTCAATCTTTAGCCACGTCAGTAAAGAAGACTTTGAGACAATGATTGCATAACTTATGCACTAATCACAATTGAACTATATTATGAATTTGATATCATTTAAATGGTTTACTTCATTTTGTTTGGTCTTTAAATATATAAGCTTGAAATAATATGACGGCGAATGTTCACAATAAAATAAATAAATACATAAATTCACATTTAGAGTCTACCCACTCAGAAACTAAACTGATTTGCAGTGGGGGACTTTAATTTAAAGTGACTAAACCAACCCTGTAGGCTTCGAACACCATCGACGAGTAAGCGATAACCAATCAAAGATCGACATTTCAAATAGGAAACATATGAATCAGTGATTGAAAAGTGCGAACACCTGCGGACAAATGCCAGAATCAACATGGCCGATTCAGAACAACTTTATTATATTATATTTATTGAGTGCTTCGTTGCTAGCACGGCTTCAAAGTCACCGTTTACATATTCCTAAGCCAAGAAGTAATGAAATTGAATCCACATTAGAAGATAAAAAACTTCTGCCTGAAGCGGGATTTGAACCCGGGACCTTCTGCATTGGAAGCAGAGATGCTAACCAATGGACCAACGAGCCACGTATATAATTTTGCACAGTATTTTCAAAATGGTAAATAAGTTTTGAAATCAAATATCTAAAAAAGCGTCAAACAAAATCCACTGTTTTATAAGTAAATTGAAATGGCGCATTGTTATGCTTTGGCACACAAGCTAGATAGCAATACTTTCATTTGTAAACATGCTCTCTAGAAACATTAGACGGTGCAGTTTCCAAATAAAATAAGGAAGAAATAATGGGAGACCGTTTCACAGCAGAGCTGCGAGCGTTTCTGTTCACACAAATAACAGTATGCCCCTCACTTGACGCATACAATCATGATGTCGTGTAAATACAGATGGCTGTGGGACGGCTTAACCTTACCCGCGCGCGAAGAGTGTGGTAGACTGTGTTATTCCATTAACCATTGAACTAGGTTTCAATTGTTTTTTTAATTCTTCAGTTGATTGTTATTTTAATAACATAACTCTTTGTAAGAATTAAGTTTTAAGTGCTGTAGTGTGTCTATATTCAAAATTACTGTAAATAATATATATAAGAAATAAAACATTTGGAGCACTGAACTGAAGTTGAGACTGAACGACTGAACGTCATCGCACACAGCGCACTTTACCTGTCATACGGACTTTGTAACTTGTAATCTAGCATTCAGTTTAGTAAATAAAAGCTATATGTAGATAAAATCATTTGCAACAGCGGTAAAACTGCTTGGGAGAGATCAATGACATCAAACATGAGAAAAAACTGTTAAATAAGAAAGATCAATCACCTGTCTGAAGGCACTGATGTGATATTTAAACTAACAAACCTTATCTTTTAGATAACCACAATGTAAACCATTTTTGTGTCTCGGTTGCGATATGCTTAACTCATGAACTTACAATAAACGTTCCTACACAAGATGTAACCTCATCATGGTGGTGATCCAGAGAGTTATGCCGGCTGGTGTGTATGATTCCCGGACAGGTCGAGGTGGAGAAGCCACAGGAAACGCAATCCTATTTTCGGTCCTTTTACGTCCTACTTGTCCCTTTCCTCCAATCTCCCCATCGGCATATCAACAAGTTGTCGAGTACGTCGTTAAACATAACATTATCAATCAATATACCTTTTCATTTGGTTAGAGCAGATTGGTGGGTTCAAAAGCTTGTGTCACAGCTTCGTTCTTCTCGTCAACTGCTCGGCAGTCCAGGTTAGTTGAGGAACCTATATGACTAGTCAAAGTTACACTGTCCTTAAGCTTGTCTCACAGCTTCGTGATTCTCGTCAAGTGTTCGGCAGTCCAGGTTAGTGGAGGAACCAATATGACTAGTCAAAGTTACACCGTCCTTAAGCTAGTGTCACAGCTACGTTCGTCTCGTCAACTGCTCGGCAGTCCAGGTTAGTGGAGAAACCTATATGACTAGTCAAAGTAACACCGTCCTTAAGCTTGTGTAACAGCTTTGTTCTTCTCGTCAAGTGTTCGGCAGTCCAGGTTAGTGGAGGAACCAATATGACTAGTCAAAGTTACACCGTCCTTAAGCTAGTGTCACAGCTACGTTCGTCTCGTCAACTGCTCGGCAGTCCAGGTTAGTGGAGAAACCTATATGACTAGTCAAAGTAACACCGTCCTAAAGCTTGTGTAACAGCTTCGTTCTTCTCGTCAACTGCTCGGCAGTCCAGGTTAGTGGAGGAACCTATATGACTAGTCAAAGTAACACCGTCCTTAAGCTTGTGTAACAGCTTCGTTCTTCTCGTCAACTGCTCGGCAGTCCAGGTTAGTGGAGAAACCTATATGACTAGTCAAAGTAACACCGTCCTTAAGCTTGTGTAACAGCTTCGTTCTTCTCGTCAAGTGTTCGGCAGTCCAGGTTAGTGGAGAAACCTATATGACTAGTCAAAGTAACACCGTCCTTAAGCTTGTGTAACAGCTTCGTTCTTCTCGTCAACTGCTCGGCAGTCCAGGTTAGTGCAGAAACCTATATGACTAGTCAAAGTAACACCGTCCTTAAGCTTGTGTAACAGCTTCGTTCTTCTCGTCAACTGCTCGGCAGTCCAGGTTAGTGGAGGAACCTATATGACTGGTCAAAGTAACACCGTCCTTAAGCTTGTGTAACAGCTTCGTTCTTCTCGTCAACTGCTCGGCAGTCCAGGTTAGTGGAGGAACCTATTTGACTGGTCAAAGTTACACCGTCCTTAAGCTTGTGTCACAGCTTCGTTCTTTTCGTCAACTGCTCGGCAGTCCAGGTTAGTGGAGGAACCTATATGACTGGTCAAAGTTACACCGTCCTTAAGCTGGCGTCACAGCTTCGTTCTTCTCGTCAACTTCTTGGCAGTCCAGGTTAGTGGAGGAACCTATATGACTAGTCAAAGTAACACCGTCCTTAAGCTTGTGTAACAGCTTTATTCTCCTCGTCAAGTGTTCGGCAGTCCAGGTTAGAGGAGGAACCTATATGACTAGTCAAAGTAACACCGTTCTTAAGCTTGTGTAACAGCTTTGTTCTCCTCGTCAAGTGTTCGGCAGTCCAGGTTAGAGGAGGAACCTATATGACTAGTCAAAGTAACACCGTCGTTAAGCTTGTGTCACAGCTTTGTTCTCCTCGTCAAGTGTTCGGCAGTCCAGGTTAGAGGAGGAACCTATATGACTAGTCAAAGTAACACCGTCGTTAAGCTTGTGTCACAGCTTTGTTCTCCTCGTCAAGTGTTCGGCAGTCCAGGTTAGAGGAGGAACCTATATGACTAGTCAAAGTAACACCGTCCTTTAGCTTGTGTCACAGCTTTGTTCTTCTCGTTAAGTGTTCGGCAGTCTAGGTTAGAGGAGGAACCTATATGACTAGTCAAAGTAACACCGTCCTTAAGCTTGTGTAACAGCTTTGTTCTCCTCGTCAACTGCTCGGCAGTCCAGGTTAGTGGAGGAACCTATATGACTAGTCAAAGTAACACCGTCCTTAAGCTTGTGTAACAGCTTTGTTCTTCTCGTCAAGTGTTCGGCAGTCCAGGTTAGAGGAGGAACCTATATGACTAGTCAAAGTTACACCGTCCTTAAGCTTGTGTCACAGCTTTGTTCTCCTCGTCAAGTGTTCGGCAGTCCAGGTAAGAGGAGGAACCTATATGACTAGTCAAAGTAACACCGTCCTTAAGCTTGTGTAACAGCTTTGTTCTCCTCGTCAACTGCTCGGCAGTCCAGGTTAGTGGAGGAACCTATATGACTAGTCAAAGTAACACCGTCCTTAAGCTTGTGTAACAGCTTCGTTCTTCTCGTCAACTGCTCGGCAGTCCAGGTTAGTGGAGGAACCTATTTGACTGGTCAAAGTTACACCGTCCTTAAGCTTGTGTCACAGCTTCGTTCTTTTCGTCAACTGCTCGGCAGTCCAGGTTAGTGGAGGAACCTATATGACTGGTCAAAGTTACACCGTCCTTAAGCTGGCGTCACAGCTTCGTTCTTCTCGTCAACTTCTCGGCAGTCCAGGTTAGTGGAGGAACCTATATGACTAGTCAAAGTTACACCGTCCTTAAGCTTCTGTCACAGCTTCGTTCTGCTTGTCAGCTGCTCGGCAGTCCAAGTTAGTGGAGGAACCTATATGACTAGTCAAAGTTACACCGTCCTTAAGCTTGTGTAACAGCTTCGTTCTCCTCGTCAACTGCTCGGCAGTCCAGGTTAGTGGAGGAACCTATATGACTGGTAGAAGTTACACCGTCCTTAAGCTTGTGTAACAGCTTCGTTCTCCTCGTCAACTGCTCGGCAGTCCACGTTAGTGGAGGAACCTATATGACTGGTAGAAGTTACACCGTCCTTAAGCTTGTGTAACAGCTTCGTTCTCCTCGTCAACTGCTCGGCAGTCCAGGTTAGTGGAGGAACCTATATGACTGGTAGAAGTTACACCGTCCTTAAGCTTGTGTAACAGCTTCGTTCTTCTCGTCAACTGCTCGGCAGTCCAGGTTAGTGGAGGAACCTGTATGACTGGTCAAAGATACACCGTCCTTTCGGATGGGACGTAAAACCGATGGTTCCCTTGGTCTATTTCGACAGGAGAAGGCTACGTGCCGGTACCAGGCTTCCCCTCCACCCTTCCTCATTATCGTTCATCAATCATCTTTCATCAGGCTAAAGACGGCATTGTGCCTTACACTGGCCTTAATTACAATAAAGTATAATAATACCTTCTCATATGTTTTTACACTCAACAATTTGAAAAATTCTCATTTATTTGCGTTTGGTTTACAGTCTTGTTTCGTTCGTTAAAAATACAAATTACCTTTCAAAAAATATCAAATTTTGTTTGCATTCTACCCAAACGGAGTTTTGAGGGTTTAACCCTCTCCCGTCCCCGCGGTGAGTGAGTAGATAAGACTGGTGTGCCTCACACTAACAGATTGGATCAGTTTTGCAGTCATCAGTTGGGACAGTTGGGGTGGGCGAAGAAACTTACCCAAGTTCCAAACTCTAATCAAGAGTTTCAAATGAACCAGAACTCTCTTGACAACACAAGATAGTAGAGCTCCGCATTCACTGGAACGTAGCCCTAATCATTCGGTTGGTGATGATAAGAACAAGGGAATTGTAAAGTTGAAGCTTTTTGTGTAAGGTGTAAACTGAATGCGTTCCAACGTTCTCAGATATGTTACACAACTTGATAAAAGGTGTCTACAGTCTTGAGTTACACGGTTTATTTTAATTTATTTTATTTTCATTTTTATTGTAATTAATGCCAGTGTAGGGCACAATGCCCTCTTTAGCCTGATGAGTGATGATTGGTGAATGATAATGAGGAAGGGAGGAAGGGAAGTCTGGTACCGGCACGTAGCCTACTCCTGTCGAAAAGTACCAAGAGGACCATCGGCTTTACGTCCCATCCGAAAGGACGGTGTAACTTTGACCAGTCATATAGGTTCCTCCACTTACCTGGACTGCCGAGCAGTTGACGAGAAGAACGAAGCTGTAACATAAGCTTTCGAACCCTCCAATCTGCTCTAACCAACGGTAGCTAGTGTTTCGGAGGAGAGCGGTCACCCATCCACCTCTTGACCTAGCCCGAGGTTGCTCAACCTCGGTGTTCGTATGGGAACCGGCTAAGCGACCGCGGCTTAACCGTTGGCTCGCACGGTTTATATATTTTACTTTGTTTATTAAACGCTACAGGTATATTGTGTTGTTTATTTTGTTGTTTATTTGGTGTTCAAGATTTGTAAAGATAGGTTTATTCATGATGCCAATAAAGAAGGAATTATTGGAATTACTCTTCATATGTAAACAGTTGAATATTAAATTATTTACTTAATGTTTAATATTGAAAGGTTGTTGGTTATCAAGGTTTATTCTTGCTTCCAATATATAGTATTATATAAAATATAAAACAGATTCTAGATTGAACTCTATAAATAGGTCCACACAAACATATATGTATATATATTGATTTATCACAAAATTTACATATACGTGTTTCTGCACGGCGAGTATTTTCAGCACTGTAATACTTTAAGCTTGTTCTGTGTCGTGTGGTAATCTCAAACGGCTGATCAATCTGGCTATCAGGTATATAAAACTTCAATGTCAAATTTATTGCTAATAAATTATTAGAATTCAGAAGTGAGTCTACCTATTGAATTTAAATATGTTACCTAAGTACCAATTGTCCTACGAGAATGCTTGGAAGTGATGCTGAATATACGCTGGTTTTATGCTATGAATAATAATAAATAATTTTTCGTATGAATACCCGTTATAGGGAGCACACCAGTTTTACATGATGTGCCCTATTCTGGTGAGTAACTAGGTAATTCGAGTGTTTGGATAGTTGCTGCTATAATGGTAAGCTGCTAGATCTACATCTTACCATTTTATACCAATCACCACTGTCCACCACTGTGTTAATGTATCATTTTAATAACTAGTAACTTTTAGTAAATTCTGTGTAGCGTAATATGTTAGTAACTAAACTATAGTACATAGCACATGTTCACAGATATACATTTATTCTATCTTCTATCTATACTTTATACACTACATCTTTTTCGACCTGTTTAACAATTTACTGTACCTCATCTTTAAATCATTTCCACTGCTGCTTAGTTCGTATATTATAATATTAGTATGTAATTAATTGTATGTTTCTGTATTTTTGTGTATGTCTATATTGAATTTGCACTAGTGGAATTTGTATTCTGTTGCAAATAAAGGCCTAATAATAATAATGTCCGAGGGCTGTTAGTAGGACTCAATCCCAGCATTTGCCTTTACGACTGAGGAAAACCTTGGAAAACCCTTTAATCAGGACTGCCGGTGGCCGGAATCGAACCGGCGACCTCCCGGAATGAAGTCTCTCGTCTTACCGCTAAACCACCTCTATCGGTTACTACGAATGGGAATATGACCTATAATAAGAAGTTTATAGACTCGTGTAAGCCGGTGTTTATTGTATATTATATTTGCGGGTTTTAGGCTTTCAGGGTCGCTGATGGATGTAGATGAGCATTCTGCGGTGGTTTAACCTGTGTTTTGCATTGATTGCTCCGACGTTTCGAAAAGCAATCACTAACATTTATATATGTGTGTAATATTCTACTGTTATGTGAATTGAGGGCGTTTCAAATATGGCGTCTCTCAAACATGATAAGAACGGTTGGGTTTGTGTTTGGATCACCCCATTATCATTTATGCCCAAAGATTTTAACGCTTTGTAATACTGAACATATAAAGATGGATATAAAAGAATTGTGTATCCTTAAGAAGACAGCCAACGATTAAGCCGCGGTCGCTTAGCCAGTTCCCATACGAGCACTGAAGTTAAGCAATCTCGGTCTAAGTTAGCAGATGGATGGGTGACCACTCTCCTCTGAAACACTAGTTACCGTTGGTTAGACCAGATTTGAGGTTTCGAAAGTTAGTGTAACAGCTTCGTTCTTCTTGTCAACTGCTCGGCAGTCCAGGTTAGTGGAGGAACCTATATGACTGGTCAATGCTACACCGTCCTTTCGGATGGGACGTAAAGCCGATGGTCCCCTTGGTACTTTTCGATAGTAGTAGGCTACGTGCCGGTACCAGGCTTCCCCTCCTCCCTTCCTCATTATCATTCATCACTCATCAGGCTTCAGAGGGCATTATACCCTACACCGGCCTTAATTATAATTAAGTTAGTAAATAAGTAAGTAAAGAAGACAACGTACACAAAAATTCAAATGTTCACTTTCAAATACAGACAAAACATTTTTGCTTGCACGTTAAATTTCTTATAGAGTCTTCTAGGTTTAGAATGCGTACTGATTATTAAAAACGCAAATAAACTAATTGAGTTCTGTTGAGACTCGTTCTGCTTTAATTTGATCAAACTTTAAGAGGATGTTTCAACGATATTCGTCCTATTTCGTAAATATCACCGGAAGTCAGCTGACATCAGATGCGGCGGACGAAACAGCGGAGAAAAGTTTTATAATCGGAATACAGCTCAGATCTTTTTCTAGCCTAGTCATTGATTTCGCTAAGAAAACTTTGCATTTGACAGTTTCGTTTTTCTAATTCAATATAGTATCCCTTGCATTTTATAAAATGGAATTTGCAGAGATTCTTGTAAAAGCTTTTTGCTCCGAACTTTTTTTTCAGCCAGTAAAAAACGAATACTCCCATTCTTATAAATAACAGGGCGAGAGAAATACAATATAGGCTGTTAAAATGATCACTGTTAAAAGATGCATCCGACACAATACGCGTATATGTGTAATGGAAAAGTTGTAACTGTTTTTTTTTTCATAGAACTTTACGGTAACCTAACATAACATGCATTGCTACATATTCGTCCAGTTAATAGGAATTATTATGAATGTGTTACCACGTGTTGGAACTCAAAGGCTACATATTTAATTATCTACTATCGTTATTAATTCAGACACAATTATGAAACATATATTTGAAATCAATTCTCTGAACAAGGCTAAATTTAGTTCTAATCCCAATATATAATTAGTTTCATTACGATTTGTCACAATTATAGTATCTAGTACAGTAAAAAGGCTGATCCAGCCACATTTTTAATTTTTCTTAAGTATTAGCACGAAGGAATTTGTGCAAAGTAAACATTAAATAGTGTATAATGCATGTTCAACCATAAAACAATACCACATTTGAAGAAGGTTTACCATCGTTTTTTTTTACGTTTTTCATTCTTTACCGAAAATTACTAGATCGCTTCAAGACGAAAGTGTGAAGGTTCAACTATTGTGCCCTTATTTACACACTTTTCTTTGCTCGATGAAATCTGAAAAACTTCACCATTTGGTAAAGAGCCTATATATTTTGTTCATAAATCGGAAGAATGGTTATTTCAAGCTGTCGGACGAAAACATTCGTGTACGAAAAATGTTGACGAAATAGTTTTATACACAACTTGAGAGCATAAACACATGCGTGTAAAAGAATAATAAAATCATGAACCTTGACTCATCCGTCTTTCAGCGAGCAACTAGCTTTCCAAAATATGGGGCGTAAAACCTCAAATATCATCAGCATTAGTTTTCCAATGTCCATAACGTGAATTCCAAAATAACATTGAGGTGATGCATTATCTAAAATGTGTATTTATTTGATTTTTGAACATTGAATACTATCACTTCACAACTCTAGTTTTAAGAATATCTTAAAACTAAGCTGCTGTAAAAGTAAAAAAAAGTGTAAACACCTTGAGAAACAATTCTGAAAGACAAAATGTCACACAGTTCTTTACTTATTTTTTTTATTGTAATCAAGGACAGTGTATGGCACAATGCCCTCTTTAGCCTGATGAGTAATGATTGATGAATGATAATGAGGAAGGGAGGAGGGGAAGCCTGGTACCGGCACGTAGCCTACTACTATTGAAAAGTACCAAGAGGACCATCGGCTTTACGACCCATCTTTAAGGACGGTGTAACTTTGACCAGTATATAGGTTCCTCCACTAACCAGGACTGCCGAGCAGTTGACGAGAAGAACGAAGCTGTTACACAAGCTTTCGAACCCTCCAATCGGCTCTAACCAACGGTAACTAGTGTTTCAGAGGAGAGTGGTCACCCATCCACCTCCTGACCTAGCCCGAGGTTGCTTAACTTCGGTGTTCGTATGGGAACCGGCTAAGCGACCGCGGCTTAACCGTTGGCTTCACACAGTTTGAATATTATTGGGTGTAGTTTTTAGAATATCCCATCAACATATCCGAGCTAGCTCTCTCTGTCTGTCCGTGACTTTTAATTAATCTACGAGCCGCAGACCTGGCGCGCAAAGGTGGGACTTCAGTTCAGGGTGTGTTCCCGCTTCCAATGCTCCGTTTTAACGGAAGCATCACTAACAGATGCCCAAAGCTCCCAAAAGGCTAGAAGGCAGGAACAGAAAGTTACCAGACAGGTGGCGAAAGGGTTGACCACAAAGCTCACGCACCAGCTATTACCAAAATAAACGATAACTTCTCGGCACTGAAGTCATGAATTTATAGAGCACTCAAAATAGACTAGATGCATTCTGGTGGTAAGAAAATAAACGTCTATTAGGAGTGGTTTAACTTTCAAGTTTCATTGTTGTTTAATTGTTATTCATCAATGACGCTGAAAATAGGTTGCTTAGCAGCGCTATCTATGTTGGCATATGTATCTCAATTCTCAATGCTCTATTTTGACTCTAGTTGACTGGCCTAGTGGACTAATGTAACAAGTGGCAATTAATTACAACAATCATTGATTGTTGTATTAGCTCACTAGGCTAGTCGACTAGCGTCAAAATAGAGCATTGAGATACGCCTTTAGTTTTGAGTCCTCTTTTATCTTAAAGATAAATAAGTATTGCTGTCGTTGTGCAAGTATGAATGGATGTACAAAGTGGCGTAGCCAGCAATTTACAATGACGTTTCAACGCCTGTACACACGTTTCAGACTCGGACAATATCATACAGTAGGTTACAGAATGTAAAAATAATTACAAAAATAATTAAATACAGTTAATATTATATTAATATAGTTAATATTATCAATTAAATACAAAGACAATGAGGTATCATTCTCCCTCCTGCTTTCCTTCCTTCTCTCCGTTAATGTTTTGTTGCATGGGGGGTTTAAACCACATGACCCCTCCCCCCTTCGATACGCCACTGGATGTACATCACCTATACTTGGTTCCAACCTAACTAACAGCCTGTCAATCACTAACCTGAAAAGGTTACTTAGCAGTATCCGTAGTGGTCAAGTTATTGTTCCATGGGGTTTGTAGCTGTCGGTACCGGCCGAGAAGGTGAATGCTTTCTTGAATAATGGGGATGATTGACATCGATTATCTACTCAATATTATCGCCTTCTTTGAGGTGATTGATTGGCAGCGTGTTTCTTAGGTAGGAATAACCTATAGATAGGTGTTTCTTACTTCTTCATTTCGGAAGCCGCGGGTGGCCATGTCAGTTGGGTTGTGGAAGAGTATGATCAAATCGTAAGAGTATATAAAGTCGTCTTACAATAACTTGGGTAATGCTTTCGTCATCAATCAAAGATTTGTTTACGGTCTCGGCTAACCCTAGCAGGTACGTATTTGAATTAGCCACGGCCGCTGGTTGGCTGCCGCTCATTCATCCATGACGTAAGCATTACCGAAGATGTTGTACGACGAGTATAGTAGGAATTTAAAGTGAATCAAGTTATATTATAGGAGTTTGCGATTGGGTCTCAATTAGTGAACACAAAACCTCATAGTGACTATGAAGTTCCGAGTAGAATCCGTGTTCTGAGTTCACGTTGTGAAACCTAGCATAAGAATTCGTCCCTAATTGGTTCTTTGTAGAACGAAATGCTTTCATGACACAAGTTATATGGGCATTAAACTTAGAACTCCTTCATTTATAAATAACTCTAGAAAATATTCAGAATAATAATACGACTCTTTAAAGAAGACCAACTTTATATAAGGATTAAATAGCAAATAAGTAGGAACAAATAAGAAATTTCATAACTGAATCGCGAAATTAAATCTGTTATTATTTATTGTTTACCCGCTCAATTACAAAAAGGGGATTATATCATTTATTATGTACCGCTTAGTTATGGCGTATCCGTAGAATAAGAGACTCAAGCTTATAGACTGATCATAAGTTTGAGAGACACAAAATGGCGCAACGATTGAAAGATTCTTCTGTATGGAGGCGTTTCCACCATTGGCGCGGAAATGTCCAGCCGGCATTTTACGTTTTGCTGCCAGTTTTATCTAAATTCTCGAATGAATTTCGACTTTTTGAACGTCCTGACATGCGCGAATTGCAATTATTGGTTTCTTTACATCTTTTTTTGATCGCCGACAACAATATTTAATAAAAAGCCGGGCCCGGACTCACAAGAGGTCCCAAGTCTTTTTTTGTTCTTATCTCTATGACCAGCCTAAATTTGTACCCCTTGGGAATCCAGGAAAATATCTTAAAAAGACTTTTAAACATATTATTAGAAAGAGAATTGTGTCCTTGTTCCTACAAGGAATAAGCAACTTCTTCATGTGACCTGGGTCTGGTTTTACAGGAGGTCCAGAGTTTGGCCAGTCATAATTAAGACCAGAAAAAGACGAAGGACCTCTTGTGAATCTGGTCCCAGGTTTTTAGTTAACTGGAAGTGGAATAGCCTAGAGGCCAATCCATACATATCTTGTTGGAAATAACATTTCGATTATTAATGGTAAGTGGTATGGATAGGTTTTCAGGAAATGACAAAAATAAAAAAAAAAAAACATTTAAGCAATTAAAAATTCGCATTCCGCCCTAAGGTTACAAAGAAAACAACTAATCAACATATTTTTTTTATCAGACTTAAATGAACGTTTCGTTTATCTATTAAATAATTATTGTCACTATCTGATAACTATTTACCAGTTATGATTTTTTTAATGTGACCCAAATTTTGCTGTATATTTAAAGTTTAGGGTTAGTATAATAGAGAAAATACTCACTTTAGTTGTTTTAGCACAATAGTACAACATGCTTGTGTGCAGCTCCGTTAACCAATTTTTATTAGAGAACATATAGTTTGTGAGACAAACTTGAAATAGTTGCAAATGTTCAAAAATAGCTCGAATGAGGCGCGAGAGTAGTTTGCGTGACTGGTGGCGCTCTGCGGTTCTTTGTGCAACCGTTCCTACTGCAACCTTGGTTTTGGGTTTTTTAGGTGCTTGGGTCTTACAGCAGCGTAGCTAGTGACAAAATTGTCCCTCCTGGCGCTGGATTGGCATTATTTTTGCGCATTTTAGTATTGCGACTGCGGACTGCCACTCCACCTCCCCAGGCGATCCGATTCTCTTACCCCATTAATTCGAATGCCCAAGTGACACGAAATCAAATTACTAATTACGTGCACTAGTTCAGTGTACTCGTTCCTCGCTGAATGCGTTCAAGTACGGTGATATCCCTCTGCTCCAGCCATGTATGCACTTAGCCAAGTGAAGATTAGCCACGCTCGCTCGAGACTGCCGTACAAGTACGGTGATATCCCTCTGCTCCAGCCATGTATGCACTTAGCCAAGTGAAGATTAGCCACGCTCGCTCGAGACTGTCGTACAAGTACGGTGATATCCCTCTGCTCCAGCCATGTATGCACTTAGCCAAGTGAAGATTAGCCACGCTCGCTCGAGACTGTCGTACAAGTACGGTGATATCCCTCTGCTCCAGCCATGTATGCACTTAGCCAAGTGAAGATTAGCCACGCTCGCTCGAGACTGTCGTACAAGTACGGTGATATCCCTCTGCTCCAGCCATGTATGCACTTAGCCAAGTGAAGATAGCCACGCTCGCTCGAGACTGCCGTACAAGTACGGTGATATCCCTCTGCTCCAGCCATGTATGCACTTAGCCAAGTGAAGATTAGCCACGCTCGCTCGAGACTGTCGTACAAGTACGGTGATATCCCTCTGCTCCAGCCATGTATGCACTTAGCCAAGTGAAGATTAGCCACGCTCGCTCGAGACTGTCGTACAAGTACGGTGATGTCCCTCTGCTCCAGCCATGTATGCACTTAGCCAAGTGAAGATTAGCCACGCTCGCTCGAGACTGCCGTACAAGTACGGTGATATCCCTCTGCTCCAGCCATGTATGCACTTAGCCAAGTGAAGATTAGCCACGCTCGCTCGAGACTGTACAAGTACGGTGATATCCCTCTGCTCCAGCCATGTATGCACTTAGCCAAGTGAAGATTAGCCACGCTCGCTCGAGACTGTCGTACAAGTACGGTGATGTCCGTCTGCTCCAGCCATGTATGCACTTAGCCAAGTGAAGATTAGCCACGCTCGCTCGAGACTGTCGTACAAGTACGGTGATATCCCTCTGCTCCAGCCATGTATGCACTTAGCCAAGTGAAGATTAGCCACGCTCGCTCGAGACTGTCGTACAAGTACGGTGATATCCCTCTGCTCCAGCCATGTATGCACTTAGCCAAGTGAAGATTAGCCACGCTCGCTCGAGACTGCCGTACAAGTACGGTGATATCCCTCTGCTCCAGCCATGTATGCACTTAGCCAAGTGAAGATTAGCCACGCTCGCTCGAGACTGTCGTACAAGTACGGTGATGTCCCTCTGCTCCAGCCATGTATGCACTTAGCCAAGTGAAGATTAGCCACGCTCGCTCGAGACTGCCGTACAAGGACACGGCCTAGATTGCATGACACGTGACTGTCGCATCGCACACGGGCTTTGAATACAACAAGGAGGTTAATGTATCAATAGTTGCCCCGACGACAGTATTCTGATGCTTACGACTCGGCCGAGTCCAAGGTGACAACTTATTTTTCTACTTCGCTAACTCCTGACATATAATCTAACCATGGACTTATTTAGAACCTTCTGTTGGTTACCTGTAACGGTGGGTGTGGCCAAACCGCCTGTGCACTCGACGAATGCCAGGTATTTGTTCATTTTCTTTCAATTTGCGTGATTGAAAGGGGCAGTAGACAATGACCTGAGATCAGTATGCGAATACTTTCGTTGGGACTAGTATAGTGTAAGTTGCAAATGAAATGAAAACGAAATGTATTGTTTTCAAGATTTCAAACTGTAAGCGATCCAGTTATCAAATATTGTGATCTTCCAAGTTATATATTTAATTGTGAATGTGCAATCAAAATGGGAGGTTTAAATAAACTTAAAACTATTTTAAATCAGAAATTTCGATTAATAAAAACGATGCAAAATTCATGTTTAAGAACGCCGACTATTTAATGCATTTTATAACATTTTCGATTGGTGTGGACACGCTTGACTATTTTAATTAATTGGAAAGCCATTATGGAGACATACATTAAATTTAATATAGTCGGCAACAAACACAAATGCCAAATAAATAGGTGACTCTTCCAATAAAGTGTTAGGTGTAAGAAATAGGATGTTTTTTTTTAAAAACACTGAAACGCTTAACTAACAGTCCAGTACCATATTATTCACTACGGGTATTATCATACATTTTCTTAACATCCCCATCAAAAGCATTAAGCATTCTATGGGTACAACACATCTAAATTGAGTATATACATTTATATTGTCCCTTTTAGATAAAGTCCATGTTATTCATCCATACATCGCTACACCCTTTGTCTACCTCTTAATATCTTCCTAGTTCCTACTGTCAAGTTTTATGCGTCTCATTGTCAAACATTGATTCTTTTGATATGGGAGACCATATGACAGCAGCGCTTTGAGCGTTCCTGCCCACAAAAATGACAGTATGCCCCTCACTTGACGCATGCAATAATGATGTCGTGGAAATACAGATGGCTGTGGGACGGCTTAACCTTACCCGCGCGCGAAAAGTGTGGTAGACTGTGTTATTCCATCAACCATTGTACCAGGTTTCACTTGTTTTATGGACTCTTCAGCTGATTGTTATTTTAGTTACATAAACCTTACTAATAATAATAATAACGTGTTAATGCGCTTTCATAGCAACACGGCAACACGTTCTTTCCGGACCGGCAAATCAGGTGAACCAATCAGGGCAGGCACGGCAAGTTTCTGATTGGTTCACGTGATCTGCCGGTCCGGAAAAATCGTGTTGCCGTGTTGCTATGAAAGCGCCTTAAAGTGCTTTAGTATGTTAATAATGAAAATTACTGTAAATAATGCACTAGAAATATAACATTTGGAGCACTTAACTGAAATTGAGCTAGAAATAATAGCCAAACTGAACGTCATCGCTCACAGCGCACTCTACATGTCATACGGTCTCCCATAACTCCCATAACAATGTGCTAGTCTGCCTACTATGTAAAAGAAGTCACTGGTATTTTAGCACAATATACGAATGCTTGCTGCACACACATGCGCACGCAGGTCCCATGACTATGGGCTGTGGTGTAGAAGACAAGCCGATAAGGGACACCTTGGGTTGATATTATAATGGTAAACAAAGTCCCGCTACGCCGCGCTAGTGTCGCCGTGCGCAACTTGTTTTATACAAGTTTCACTTCTGTATGGACTCATATTATACTGTTGGTTTAGTAAAAAGCAAATCAATTACGTCAGAGCAGGTTAACCAACGTGACGCAATAGCAGAATTAGCAATTATTTCTATGTAGTTTCGAAGTAGTTTTCATCTCGTAGAGCGATATCGAAATTGTGTTTCCGAAGGGTGGTAGATGGGTGGGGAGGGGGAGGGGGAGGGGTTGCAATTGGTGGACACCCCAGAGATGTCACTTTCAGAAGTCTACGAGCAACTTTAGCAGGTGATTGATCACTTCTCTAAAAATAGACATTTAACGATATCACGCGTCGAATGTATTGGCAGCTCATTACTCACTAACCACTACTCAGTACTCAGTACTCACTTCTCAGTACTTAGTACTCAGTAATCACTACTCACTACTCACTACACACCAGTCACTACTCATTACTTATTACTCATTACTCATTACTCATTACTCATTACTCAAAACTCACTACTCACTACTCACTACTCACTAGTCAGTACTAAGTACATAGTTCTCACTACTCACTACTCACTACTCACTACTCACAACTCACTACTCACTACTCACTACTCACTACTCACTACTCACTACTCACTACTCACAGGTCAGTACTCAGTACTCATGACTCAGTACTCAGTACTCACTACTTACTACTCCTTACTCCTCACTCCTCAATACTCACTTCTCACTCTGCACTACTCACTACTGACTACTGACTACTGACTACTGACTACTCACTACTCACTTCTCACTCTCTACTCACAACTTACTACTCACTACTCGCTACTGACTACTGACTACTCACTACTAACTACTCAATACTCACTACTCACTACTCACTACTCACTACTCACTACCCACTTCTCACTACTCACTACTCACTACCCACTACTCACTACTCACTACTCACTACTCACTACTCACTACTCACTACTCACTACTCACGCTTGGAGGTGATATGAACGACAACACATTCGCATTCGACATTCATTATGAAATAATACTGAAGTGTTGGGCAATTTCATAAAAACCCTAAATGCTCAATCAAAAGTTTGGTGACTACAACCACTCCCATTCACCTCACCATTCTTAGTGCCATTAAACTTTGCACCTTGCTTAGATACTTCTCAACTGGAGCCTTCTACCGTTAAACTTTGTAGTGGTTGATAAAACATTGTAATCGCTCTGCTCTGTTTGGGACCACGTTGTAGTATTTCCATCGAGCACATTTCTTTATGGTCGATACTAATCTGGAAACAAAGTTAACTCAGCAATTCAAACTTGCTTCAGTTAAGTTTCCAGCATAAAAAACACAATGGAAATATCTCGACTGTATCGGAGAACAACTTGACCTCAATTCCTCATTTGATCAGCTGCCGGAACTACTTCTACGGCTGCAGAAGTGGGAGACTTTTACGAGAAGAACATCTGGATGCAAATAATCTTCTAGTTGAAATGTTTGCAGAACTCTGAACTTTTATTCCAGGTGAATTTTTTAAAGATATCGATAAAAATGTTACTTGTAAAAAGTGAACACACGTTTTAGGCAATGTACAATGTAGAAAAAAAAATAATACAAATTTTGCAAAACACATACCCTCAATTTTACTTGTATCATTCACATAACCGAAAACTAGTTGCTCACTGAAACTAAAAGTGTAGATCTTTTTTATTAGTTTTTGCGATGAAGGTGACCAAAAACGATATTCGTTTTGTATGGGAGTATTTTGTCCATCGGTATAAATCAACCATTTCTACCGGTTTTAAATAAATAAATAAAATAAATAAATTCACATTTAGAGTCTACCCACTCAGTAACTAAACTGATTTGCAGTGGGGGACTTTAATTGAAAGTGACTGAACCAGCCCTGCAGGCTTCGAACACCATCGACGAGTGAGCGATAACCAATCAAAGATCGATATTTCAAATACGAAACATATGAATCAGTGATTGGACAGTGCGAACACCTGCGGACAAATGCCAGAACCAACAAGGCCGATTCAGAACAACTTTGAATTTATTGAGTGCTTCGTTGCTAGGACGGCTCCAAAGTCACCGTTTACTTATTCCTAAGCCAAGAAGTAATAGAATTGAATCAACATTAGAAGTTAAAAAACTTCTGCCTGAAGCGGGATTTGAACCCGGGACCTTCTGCATTGGAAGCAGGGATGCTAACCACTGGACCAACGAGCCAATGCCAATGCCATACATAAAGAACTGTTCATTACATTTAGATCGACGTGTTATAGAACAAAAACAAAATATGCTGTCCGTCATACATTAATCTGCAGCGGGCAAGTAGTTTTCCGTAACGTCAATCGAAGGTAAGCGTTTTCAAAAATTGATAATTTTTTTATTATTTAACATTGCATTATACCATCCATGACAAATATCTATACGTGGATATTTAAAAAAACAAAAAACAGCTGAGAAAACAGAATCAGAATTATATTACAAGTCCAAACCCAGATTGGCTCTTTCGAGTAAGCACTCATTTAGTGTTATTATTAATCTTACATAAGAATGTAATCATGTACAGATGTTAAGAAAAATATAGTTTAAAATAAGGCCCTGGTGTAATTACACCCTCTACCTATTGGATGTGTTATTGAAGTTTCACAGACAACCACCGCAAACATTTCGAGAGAATAGTCTTCGTTTTTAATTTCATTATAGTGGTAAACACTAAAATCTTGTTAAAAGTAAACCATTTCCACTATAGTATGGTTTGTAAATGAAAGTTTCAAAACTAAATTAAAAGCTGACTAGAAACCACCTTTACCAGATTTGAATGTTGTTTTTAACCTCATATTTTGTGTTAGTGAAAGTAGTTTAATTTTAATAAGTTGTTTTGGAATAATTTACCCATCAACACTAGTTGTCTATACTACATAGTTGACATCTGCGTTATTATTTTATAATGTTAAAACAATGATTTTGTATTCTTAATTCGTAATAAATATTAACCATTGTAACATGCTTGTTTTATTACATTCGCAAATGTTTTCCTTTCCATAGAGTGATTTTTGAATACTACTCGAAAGTAAGAGACCAATTAAATTGAATTCGCCTCTGCTCAACTCTCTTCTCATATAAGCTCAACCTCACTCAAGAATCAATTGTGTGTACACAATGCATTAATGAAATGAAATGAAATGAAATGAAATGAAATGAAATGAAATGAAATGAAATGAAATGAAATGAAATGAAATGAAATGAAATGAAATGAAATGAAATGAAATGAAATGAAATGAAATGAAATGAAATGAAATGAAATGAAATGAAATGAAATGAAATGAAATGAAATGAAATGAAATGAAATGAAATGAAATGAAATGAATGGGTCATTATTAGGTTCAATACACAAACCGTAGAGAAGAAAATCCGTTGTTATGAAATATGATTAACAAGTATCTTGTGCGCCCATCGGCCAATGATCACGAACCGCCACTGACAAGAGCTACACAACGAGGCATTACAAACTAACAGACATTATTGCTATGTTGTTTCTAATTTTTTTTTTTTTTTTACATCTAGATCCATAAAAAATATTTAAAGACATTATGGCAGCATATAGTTTGAATTTGAAATAGAATTTGCTGGTTGGAGGGGTTTTTCACTATCGATTATTTATTTATAGATAATTTTATGTGTTCTTTACTATCGAAAGTTTTGCTACATTCAATTATGAAAAGGATCCCAGTTTCAAATTTGCACTGTAGCAATTTTCTTAAGATTTAATTTAGGCCCGAATAAAAATGTTAATATTTTTTTATTATCAGACTGGAGTTGTTATAGGTATTACTCCCATTGTTTAATTTAGTTCGCGTACAGTTATTGAATTTATTTACTATTTCCATATCAGCAGAAAATATACTTTCTAGACGAAAACCGCTGGTGCAGCCTCTGACGTCATAATAAATGCAAAACAATTACAAAATTGAACACACAAAACTAAATTCAGCTTACCTTTCCTACTTAATTAAGAAGCAAACTGGCAACTTGCTTTAAGTACGTCAGTCAGACAGGGGAAGTTAAACTCACGATAAGAGATCTCTTTTCTCATGCAAGTGTCATAAAGTGTCATAATGTGTCATGTGGAGTGAAGATAACGTTGGGTGTCACGTTATCGAACAGTGGCAGGTTGGCATATCGTAGAGGAGTCTGGGTAGAAAACCCATTGAGAACAACGAACAATGCCGGAGAAACCGAAGCTTTACACTGCGCGAAGCTCCCAGAGCAGGACCAGGCTATGCACAACGTTATTATATGTGTTAATGTTAGTATAAGTATAAGCATAGTATGAGTGGTGGGAAGAGAAAAACTGTGGAGAGAGCGGTAGAAGACATTGAAATACAGATCTCAAAAGGACAAATGCTAGGAGAAGAAAGAAAGAAAGAAAGGGGTGAAGCGTCAACCATGGCTAAGGTAGACCCGAGGCCTGAGTGAATGGTAAAAGCTTCCCTCCCACTACCCGAATTCATAGTTGAAAACGGGGACAGTTGATTTATTATTGTTTCATTTATATAATAATGTTAAATTAAATTAAATAATAATCCTGTTCATGCATAATAAATAGGGGTTTGTAGAAAATAGCAGAGATCCAAGCAAAAGAAATGGCGGCATGTCTATATATACCCCCCTACTAAAGTAACTAAAAACTGAATATTAAATTAAACATATAAATGTATGTAATAAAACAGAGGAAAGAGGATAAAACCAAACAATAATATGATGAAACCCAATAATGATGTAATATTCAAAACGGAAAGCAAATTTACAAAGGCAGTATTATAACAGAAAGTAAGGAAAACACCTCAAAAATATGAACACAGATTATTATAGGAGAAAAGTCGAACGTTATTAATCCTTAAAAAACGCGTCGAAGCTTAAACAGACATCCAACGTGTGTCTGCCATTCAGACGACAAGCGGAACTACATGCCTGTAATGTAATGTAATGTAATGTAATGTAATGTAATGTAATGTAATGTAATGTAATGTAATGTAATGTAATGTAACGTAATGCAACGTAATGTAATGTAATGTAATGTCATGTCATGTCATGTCATGTCATGTCATGTCATGTCATGTCATGTCATGTCATGTCATGTCATGTCATGTCATGTCATGTCATGTCATGTCATGTCATGTCATGTCATGTCATGTCATGTCATGTCATGTCATGTCATGTCATGTCATGTCATGTCATGTCATGTCATGTCATGTCATGTCATGTCATGTCATGTCATGTCATGTCATGTCATGTCATGTCATGTCATGTCATGTCATGTCATGTAATAATGTAATGTAGTGTAATGTAAAGTGTAATGTGATATAAAATATAATGTGATGTTATGTAATGTAGTGTAATGTGTAATGTAATGTAATAATGTATACATATCCGCGGCCCGGCCGTATGATTATGTTATACATTATATAAGATTATACGGGTTGTAGGCTAAGTCCAACCTTTTGATAATATAAAAATATATGTATCAACAAATAATAATTTCATAAAAGGTTGTATATAACGTCTATGGTTCGATTCCCAGTTCGGACTGTTTGTTTTAACTTTGAGAAATCTCTGTGTATGATACTGGTGTGTTTGTAAACGGTGGCTTCAAGGCGTCGTAGCAAACGAGGCCTAATAAATGATGTAATGCTCCACACTTATAGTCCTCATTACTGAGTATGAACTTTGACAATAGAAGAAATATTTTTCTTATTTTTGCAATAAATTGCAGGGCCCAGATTCACAAAAGTGCCTAGTGCTAAGACGTCCTAGTTTAGGCAAATCTTAGTGAAATTAATCACGCATATATCGCTCTGCAATGTCTTTAATATACAATAGTTATATAACAACAGTTTAACTAATAGTATTGTATTTGTGAATGTGCAGTAATACCCAAGGATGATTTATCTTGATTTATCTATCTAGGATTTGCCTAACTTAGGACAACTTAGAGTTAGGCATCTTTGTGAATCCAAGCCCTGGTGTTTAATTTCAATGACGCCGTCCTACTTTTATTGGGGTTTTCTCCTGGTCTTGTGCACAGATGTTTTGCAATTTTTATAAAATTAATGTCATACCGTCAAAAAGCTTAAATAAAGAATTTGCTAGGCAACATTATTTCTCTCTTTAGGCCTACGTTTGTGTTTAAGATTAGAGTACATAATATACAGACGTATGTTACTCTACAGATTTTCTTCTACAGATGTGCACTAGCATTATGTAGGGTACGTTCTGAAAGCTGTTGAATATGCTAAAAGCGTGCTTGGCCCGTACCGAAACCTATTGATTATTGAATGTGCTTCACCCAGCGTTCCGTAACGTGTTTTCTCAGCATATGCAACACGTTGAATAAGCCCGAGATTTTCACTTGACCATTTCCAACAAGTGGTGGTTTTTGGCGGCATTTTAAAAACGCTCTATAGACGGACCTAACCTTGGGCCTAACAAAAGTGTAAAATGGCGCCAAAATCATATGTTTTCCCATGTATTAGAGCCTAGTATATTTAATTGATTTGATTTACGCCACCATCAATCTTTTCAATTTTACTACACTGTTTGACAACTAATGAAGTGGGCGTGGCAAAACGACCTTGCGCCTAATTGGTCTAAACAGCCATGCCTATGTTTGAGGTGTTCCGTTAGTATCGTGCTTATAGATGCTTTAACGTGCTGGAGAATGCCTGCGGCTAATCATTTTCAACAAGTTACGGAACGCACCCGTAGTAACATGAGCCCATTTACCAAACAATGTAATGCGCATTTACAGTTTCCGGAGTTGTTATTATTATTGGACATGGGTAGAACCATGTACTGAAAAGTTTCCCTTGTTCTCTCGCGGAACAATGGCGGAATGCTTGGAAGTAGCTCAGCCCCGTCTGAGGGGAGGTTTACGGCTAAAGTAAGAGAGATCTCCCAACAGTTGTACTCCCGGGGGTGAACGATTGCAGTCAGTGGCGTATCCAGGGAGGGATGGAGCACCCCCCTGCAAAATATCTATGTTTATAAATATCAAAATTTGTTGCATTAACTAATAAAAGAAAATAATTACACAACAATGCCAACATACCTCTAATAAAGTTAAATTTATACTATCAGTGCAATAAACATAAAATAAAATAAATTCACATTTAGAGTTTACCCACTCCGTAATTAAACTGATTTGCAGTAGGGGACTTTAATTTAAAGTGACTAAACCAACCCTGTAGGCTTCGAACACCATCGACGAGTGAGCGTTAACCAATCAAAGGTCGATATTTCAAATATGAAACATCTGAATCAGTGATTGGACAGTGCGAACACCTGCCTGCGGACAAATGCCAGAATCAACAAGGCCGATTAAGACCAACTTTGAATTTATTGAGTGCTTCGTTGCTAGGACGGCTCCAAAGTCACCGTTTACTTATTCCCAAGCCAAGAAGTAATGGAATTGAATCCTTATTAGAAGTTAAAAAACTTCTGTCTGAAGCGGGATTTGAACCCGGAACCTTCTGCATTGGAAGCAGGGATGCTAACCACTGGACTAACGAGCCAATGAATTCAATGATTTTCTTAAAAATCTGGTTTAATTATCTCGTTAAGCAAATCATCTTATCTTGGTGTAAAACATTTAAAACAATGCGAAAAATGTGTGTAAAATCGGTGCAGTAGTGCGGGGCTTTCCCCCCTTCCCCCCGTTACAAAAAGCAGTTACAAAAGAAATACAATTATGCTAACTTATTAGTTTTTTGTATTTTTCAACTGTATATTTCAAAGATTTATTTTTGAGCTTTATAATAGACTCAATGCATGATATGCTCATAGGTGTAATATAGATATTTGTGTTTTACGTCCCAAATTTTTGCAACTTGACTAATCGAGAGTGGGTGAACATACGACAGTATGTTTATATATTCTGGAATATTTAATACTCTGCTCCCATTCATCAACCCTACAACGAGCAATCTCTGGCCATGACAAGACCTGTTTTATTCTTGGTAACGAAAGCCGATTCTGCAACATAAATACTCGTTTTATTGAAGTATTCCGACAGGCTCGTAAAGACTAGTTACTTCACCGTAAAGTAACTAAATAACGTTGACCGAAAGGCCACTTCATTTACTAAAACCACACATTTCTGGATCGGATGAGATGGAAGATGCGATGGGAAACGGTGCGTTTTAAAATGTTTGGTTTTATTTTATGAAGAGTCCTTAATGTAAAAGCGGTCGCGTATTTTAATTAATTCACTGGGTTAACTGGCTTAATTCCCGACGGAGAAAATGTGCCTAAATTCCCATCGTTGAATAAAAATATAATTCCATTTTCCTAACTCTTACATAATTGTGTCAATTTTGGCAAGTTTTTCTTGTCTTAAAAACGTTTGTGTCGTTGTAAGGAAACTTTGTGAAGCACACAATTTAAAATGTGTAATTTAAAGAACGTTCATATTTTTTTTTAACAAAAACATTTATATAAAACATTGCATTAAATATTAAATATTCTTTAGTATGATATATTTTTTTTTTCTTTTTAACAATTTTGAGGCGTTTTAAAGCAATGTTAACCGACAAAAATCTGTTCTGCAGGGTGGGTTGAGATTAGCCTTAAGACTAGATAACATCTTCGTCTTCGTCTTCGTCTTCGTCTTCGTCTTCGTCTTCGTCTTCGTCTTCGTCTTCGTCTTCGTCTTCGTCTTCGTCTTCGTCTTCGTCTTCGTCTTCGTCTTCGTCTTCGTCTTCGTCTTCGTCTTCGTCTTCGTCTTCGTCTTCGTCTTCGTCTTCGTCTTCGTCTTCGTCTTCGTCTTCGTCTTCGTCTTCGTCTTCGTCTTCGTCTTCGTCTTCGTCTTCGTCTTCGTCTTCGTCTTCGTCTTCGTCTTCGTCTTCGTCTGGATGCAGTTGTTATACTTTTACCTATACGAGTGGACACAACTAAGCGAATACCTCCAGAGAACTGGTTGGATTGTAAAGACGTGTACGGGCAAGAAAAAAATCCTACACGCATTTGAATTTAAGTCCACACATTTGAACATGCAATAACCATTAAAATTGTATTTTACTATATTATCAATTTTTTAAACAAGAATATGAGGAAATTTGTCTCGCCATTAGACATTATACATTTACACAAATAATTTTCAATTACATCATTGATTACATTCTTTAAATTGATAATTTAAAAGCAATATTACAATCAAGTATAGTTTTTGTTTGTTCACTTAGAAAATAAACCCGTATTACGCTCACGGATATCATATTTTAATTAATATACGAATACCGGTAGGTCATATTTTTTCGTCGAACGTAAATTAATTGTTTAACATCATCATTCTATCATGTTCGCATGATAATGTAAACATTGTCCGTACATTTGGACAACGTACACCGACTCGTTTGTTTTTGTTAGTTCAGAGTGTAATAATCGTTTGCAAATTGTAATGACTGCCTAATTTCCTAAAGTCTAATATTGATTTACGTTTAGTTAGTCCCAGCAGTACCGCCTCACACTAAATGCTAATGATGCGCTTGGCCACCGGCTTTAAGTAACGCCTGCGATACTTACCTTGAGCGAAAAGAGAGGATGCGTGTCTTGGGGAGTGGGGACGTTTTTAGGGGGGGGGGGGGGGGGGGGGATTGAAGGGGCTAAAATGCTTATTGGAGGCTGAATCGCTCAAAAACACAAATTTTATTAATTTTGGTTGGAATCTCCATGAATACCAGCCAAATCCTAAGTTTAAATTTCTTGTTTCCTACGGAACGTGGAAACTTGTTTAGTTTTTATCGAAATCTTACAACATAATGAAATTGTGCGCATTGGAGGAACGCTAAAAAACACTCATTTAATAATCAACCTTGTGGTAGTCGAAAAAAGTCGATTCGTCAGTCATTTTAGCCACAAACATGTTAGCCAAACTTTTGAGCGGCAAAACAACAATTCAGAATGGGTTCCGAATAGTGATGACATTGGGAACCCGGAAACCGGTTCCGATTTATCAACCCGGTTCCGCACATGGCCTTATAGTCGCTTCCAAGAAGCACTCTTGTAACACTAGGGATCTGACATTTAGGGTCTATGCCCCTCTATTATGTTTACACAGTTATCAATTATTAGGCCTATGCGTTTGACATCGAGCCTATTTGAAGGGTCACGAGACACTGTTCAAAGGTTGTTTTGCTGAATACATTTTTGTTCTGCTGAATAGAAGTTGTTAATGAGGATATGTTTAACAAACAATATGCCCTAAAAACATGTTCCGAACCGGTTCTGAAGTGGAGGAACCGGTTCGAATCTTCGGACCCGGCGAAATCACTAGTTACGATGTCAAGACATGTGTGTGACACAAAAACCGGTTCCGAACCAGTTCCGACCGGTTCCGAAGTGGAAGAACCGTTAACATCTCTAGTTTCGATGACAAAAAATGTGTGTGACACAAAAACCGGTTCCGAACCGGTTACGAAATGGTTCCGACCGGTTCCGAAGTGGAGGAACAGGTAACATATCTACTTCCGATGTCAAGAAATGTGTGTGGCACAAAACCGCTTCCGAACCGGTTCCGAAGTGGAGGAACCGGTTCGAGCCTTCGGACCCAATGATGTCACTACTTCCGATGTCAAGAAATGTGTGTGGTACCAACTAACCATCGCGGCACTCATAATAGTTCTTCAGTGGATTGGGAGTAAGTTAGTAGAATTATTTTGAACAGTGCGATGGTTGCATTGTGTGTGTAGATTCTGTGCGTAGCTCTAGTGCGATGGTTGCATTGCGTGTGTAGATTCTGTGTGCAGCTCAAGTGCGATGGTTGCATTGCGTGTGTAGATTCTGTGTGCAGCTCTAGTGCGATGGTTGCATTGCGTGTGTAGATTCTGTGTGCAGCTCTAGTGCGATGGTAGCATTGTGTGTGTAGATTCTGTCTGCAGCTCTAGTGCAATGGTTGCATTGCGTGTGTAGATTCTGTGTGCAGCTCTAGTGCAATGGTTGCATTGCGTGTGTAGATTCTGTGTGCAGCTCTAGTGCGATGGTTACATTGTGTATGTAGATTCTGTGTGCAGCTCTAGTGCGATGGTTGCATTGCGTGTGTAGATTCTGTGTGCAGCTCTAGTGCGATGGTTGCATTGCGTGTGTAGATTCTGTGTGCAGCTCTAGTGCGATGGTTGCATTGCGTGTGTAGATTCTGTGTGCAGCTCTAGTGCGATGGTTGCATTGTGTGTGTAGATTCTGTGTGCAGCTCTAGTGCGATGGTTGCATTGAGTGTGTAGATTCTGTGTGCAGCTCTAGTGCGATGGTTGCATTGCGTGTGTAGATTTTGTGTGTAGCTCTAGTACGATGGTTGCATTGCGTGTGTAGATTCTGTGTGCAGCTCTAGTGCGATGGTGTCATTGCGTGTGTAGATTCTGTGTGCAGCTCTAGTGCGATGGTTGCATTGCCTGTGTAGATTCTGTATGCAGCTCTAGTGCGATGGTTGCATTGCGTGTGTAGATTCTGTGTGCAGCTCTAGTGCGATGGTTGCATTGCGTGTGTAAATTCTGTCTGCAGCTCTAGTGCGATGGTTGCATTGCGTGTGTAGATTCTGTGTGCAGCTCTAGTGCGATGGTTGCATTGCGTGTGTAGATTCTGTGTGTAGCTCTAGTGCGATGGTTGCATTGCGTGTGTAGATTCTGTGTGCAGCTCTAGTGCGATGGTTGCATTGTGTATGTAGATTCTGTGTGCAGCTCTAGTGCGATGGTTGCATTGCGTGTGTAGATTCTGTGTGCAGCTCTAGTGCGATGGTTGCATTGCGTGTGTAGATTCTGTGTGTAGCTCTAGTGCGATGGTTGCATTGCGTGTGTAGATTCTGTGTGCAGCTCTAGTGCGATGGTTGCATTGCGTGTGTAGATTCTGTGTGCAGCTCTAGTGCGATGGTTGCATTGCGTGTGTAGATTCTGTGTGCAGCTCTAGTGCGATGGTTGCATTGCGTGTGTAGATTCTGTGTGCAGCTCTAGTGCGATGGTTGCATTGCGTGTGTAGATTCTGTGTGCAGCTCTAGTGCGATGGTTGCATTGCGTGTGTAGATTCTGTGTGTAGCTCTAGTGCGATGGTTGCATTGCGTGTGTAGATTCTGTGTGCAGCTCTAGTGCGATGGTTGCATTGCGTGTGTAGATTCTGTGTGCAGCTCTAGTGCGATTGTTGCATTGCGTGTGTAGATTCTGTGTGCAGCTCGATGGAAAGTATTGGCTCTCTTGTGTGTAAATATAAGAATTTTAAATCGGCAATAAAAATTCTTCATTACTTTCTGGAGAAAAAATATAATAATTTTTAATGCGTGTAAGAAAAAGATATAAAAAATAACACCATTCTCTTTAGACTTAACTGCTTAATTTTATTGATGGCGCAAAGTGTCAACTTTAATTTCAGTTTTTAGTGCACATTTTAATTTTGATGGTGTGTTTGGCAAACATATTACAAAATATAATTGGAAATTTTAAGTTACAGACATTTTTATTGAAACATGGCTATATCCATAAAATAGAACATTAAAATCCTCCTGAAATATCTCTACTTTTATTTCCTTGCGTCATTTTCAAACCAATAGCGTAATAAATCACATAATGCCACACAAAACGTAAATAGAAAGATGTTATGGTTAGCCAGGGGGGTGAGGGGGGGGGGTGCATTGGTATAGACGAAGACAAAAAATATACGTTCCAGTCATTGCTATTCAATAACAACTTGTAAAGTATGTATTACACTATGTATAACAGTTGATATACTCCAGTTATTGTTGTCGTTTGTTTTGTTTTTGTGTTTAAACATAATTAAACGAAATTTTGACAAAATGAGACTTTGCAACAAACATCTCGTGTACTGATAATACGATTTTAAATTAGAAATGTCTTACATACGCACAAAATACGAATCATCACTACTTTTCCCGAGTCCGTCATCGGATTCCTTACATGGAAGAGGGGAAGGACTGGGGTATACAGATGAAGAGGACGGAAACAGGAGGTTGGGAGGGCAAGAGGGGAACAGAGTATATTAGGAAACCCCCTCCCTTCCCTTAAGGCCACCACAAAAGTGTTCGTACGGGCCCGGATGTTATAGCCCAACGTTTCCAGGCGTCCCTCGATAGGAAGCTATAAACTTAATATCGTGGTAAAATGACCAGTTACATTTTAACTGCCTAACTTAAGACATAACAAGTGCAGGAGAGCTTACGAGAAAACTAGTACTTGTCATTAACAATGTGTTTCACTTAAATTTACTGTCGCATATCATGCCAATAAATGGTAACGATAACTGATAACAGGACGCAGGTGACAAAATATGTGACATTATCAGGGTGTCCAATGTCCATGTATGGTCTTGTCGGGTACTATGAACGAGACATTTTAAAGCCAAACCTAATATGTTTTTATGACGGCTTTGTACATAAAAAAATATCTTCGCACATGAAAATTTCAATTTTATCTTTTGTTTTATATATAAATTTAAAGTAAATTAGGTGTGTTTTTAATTTGTCTTCTTGAGATCGAAATCTTTAACATGTTTAAATTCACAATTTAAATATATAAATTCAAATTCGTTTATTCCATGTAAATACAATATATAATTCTTATAATTTAACTCCGTACAAACGGACATAACTTATTAGAATCTCCACCACGCAAGAAATCTTTTGAGTGGTGAAGATATCTATTGGGTGTGAATCAAATATTAACATATGTATTATTTTCTTGTTAGTGATATATTACATGTTTGAACAGTAAAAAAATATAAAATACACACCTGCGTAGGCTTGGGGAAAAAATGGAAATCTTAACAAGTCCTAACCAGAAAGCTCAATTCGTTGTTTGAACTTTGATCCTTTTAAAGTCAAACGTTTCCATGAAATTCAGTTGAAAGTATTGAGTGCCCCCCCCCCCTTCCCCCCCCCCCCCATTCAATCCTGAGCGAGCATTTGCACGCGAGACTCTAAGTCGGGAGGTCTCTAAGGGAGGTCGCCGGTTCGATTCCGGCCACCAGCAGTCCTGAATGAAAGTTTTTCCCGAGGTTTTCCTCAGTCGTAAAGGCGAATGCTGGGATTGAATTCTACTAATAGTCCTCGGACATTCCTTCTCAGCTATCCCAACACCCCAATAACCTAGTTGGTCGCCTGAAGAGGGCACATAAAGCTGGTGTGCACCCTATAACGGGTATTCCTTCTTAACATTATTAAATATTACGTCAGGTTGGTGCGAGTATTTGGAATTATCTTATACCCCTCTGATTATTCGATAGACGCATATTTTTAATTGAACCTTGTGTAAAAAGAAAATCAATAATTCTATGTCGCTTTTATGTTACGAAACATTTTCCTGATTACACATGTATAAGTGAAGCGTTTTACTTACCAGGGTTTTACTTCAAACTCGTCCCAATCCTTTATTTTATAAAATATTTTCAATTTCAGCTTCGTTATTCATTCTCGACAGAATTCACAACTCAGCCCGTCAAGTTTCAGCCCAATACATCACGACTTCCACCAGGGTTGCTTCCCTCCCCTCCCCCTCTCCCCCCTCTTTCCGTTCCCCCCTCAACTATTACATCACACCAGGAACAACTTCTTTGTCATTTCATGAGAACTAGTTTTTTCGCCTTTAAAACGTGTCCAATACAGATACATCTTCCTTGTTTCATCAGACAAGTAAGTATCTACAAGTTGAGAGTCTGCAAAGAAGTGATAAGTAGACTGTATTGTAGGAATATATATATATTTATATTATCATTTCTTTATAACGAACTCTTGGAGACTAGCTTATTTTGTTGTTATAAAGAACGTTTCTTTATATAGATGGTACCTTTACATGCAAAAGAAAATTTTGGAACCTCAAAAACATTTTGTTGTGTAGATCATTTTGTTATAAAGACGTTCTTGATAGAGAAGTTTTACCGTATATAATTAAGACTACACTTACAGCTAATTGTGGTTAGGCTTGAAGGTGCAGTGCTGAGGTATACAGATGGATGTAGCGTAGTGATGAGCCAACCGTGGGACAGAAATGGAATTAAAGAAACTCTAGTTTAGAAATAAATAGAAATAACTAGGAAAAATGAAAATACCGGGAAGGCAGTCGAACCCAAGAGCAGCTCGGAGGTAGTCGGTGTAAGTCGGTGTAAGTTGTGGGCGGTGAGGACGAACGGGCACCAAGTAGTCGGCTTGAGAACACACTGTGCACTACACTATCGAAAGTGCGAGAAAAAATACAGACAAGCTCTCTGACAGGTCTGTACACTTCACGGAGTTGAGAAGAGAAATGCACTGGCTAGTAATATCCTAGCCGAGAAGATAAGAGTAAGGGAGGAGGGGAGGGGGAGGTAACTCACCCTGAGTACAACTGCATTCCAAGGCTGCATAGAGATAGGGGAGTGAGTCAACCAAGTGACATTACATACGCGAACTCCAGCAAGTAAACAAACCATGCAGTCACTTGACGGAGAGCGAAAACAATAAACACTAAACAAGACTACAAACTAAGAACATTGGCCCAAACAAAGTATTACAACTAAGAATATTGGCCCTAACAAAGAATAACAACTAAGAATATTGGCCCCAACTGACATATTACAACTAAAAATATTAGCCTTAACAAAGTATAACAACTAACAATATTGGCCCTAACAAAGTATTACAACTAAGAATATTGGCCCCAACTGACATATTACAACTAAAAATATTAGCCTAAACAAAGTATTACAACTAAGAATATTGGCCCAAACAAAGAATAACAACTAAGAATATTGGCCCCAACTAACATATTACAACTAAAAATATTAGCCTTAACAAAGTATAACAACTAACAATATTGGCCCTAACAAAGTATAACAACTAAGAATATTGGCCCAAACAAAGTATTACAACTAAGAACATTGGCCCCAACAAAGTATTACAACTAAGAATATTGGCCCAAACAAAATATTACAACTAAGAACATTGGCCCAAACAAAGTATAACAACTAAGAATATTGGCCCCAACTGACATATTACAACTAAAAATATTAGCCTTAACAAAGTATAACAACTAACAATATTGGCCCTAACAAAGTATTACAACTAAGAATATTGGCCCAAACAAAGTATTACAACTAAGAACATTGGCCCAAACAAAATATTACAACTAAGAACATTGGCCCAAACAAAGTATTACAACTAAGAATATTGGTCCTAAAAAAGTATTACAACTAAGAATATTGGCCCAAACAAAGTATTGCAACTAAGAACATTGGCCCAAACGAAGTATTACAACTAAGAACATTGGCCCAAACAAAGTATCACAACTAAGAATATTGGCCCAAACAAAGTATAACAACTAAGAATATTGGCCCAAACAAAGTATAACAACTAAGAATATTGGCCCCAACTGACATATTACAACTAAAAATATTAGCCCAAACAAAGTATAACAACTAACAATATTTGCACAGACAAAGTATTACAACTAAGAATATTGGCACAAACAAAGTATTACAACTAAGAATATTGGCCCAAACAAGTATAACAACTAAGAATATTGGCACCAACAAAGTATAACAACTAAGAATATTGGCCCAAACAAAGTATTACAACTAAGAATATTGGCACAAATAAAGTATTACAACTAAGGATATTGGCACAAACAAAGTATAACAACTAAGAATATTGGCCCAAACAAAGTATTACAACTAAGAATATTGGCCCAAACGAAGTATTACAACTAAGAACATTGGCCCAAACAAAGTATCACAACTAAGAATATTGGCTCAAACAAAGTATAACAACTAAGAATATTGGCCCAAACAAAGTATAACAACTAAGAATATTGGCCCCAACTGACATATTACAACTAAAAATATTAGCCCAAACAAAGTATAACAACTAACAATATTTGCACAGACAAAGTATTACAACTATGAATATTGGCACAAACAAAGTATTACAACTAAGAATATTGGCCCAAACAAGTATAACAACTAAGAATATTGGCACCAACAAAGTATAACAACTAAGAATATTGGCCCAAACAAAGTATTACAACTAAGAATATTGGCACAAATAAAGTATTACAACTAAGGATATTGGCACAAACAAAGTATAACAACTAAGAATATTGGCCCAAACAAAGTATAACAACTAAGAATATTGGCCCAAACAAAGTATTACAACTAAGAATATTGGCTTAAACAAAGTATTACAACTAAGAATATTGGCCCAAACAAAGTATTACAACTAAGAATATTGGCTTAAACAAAGTATTACAACTAAGAATATTGGCCCAAACAAAGTATTACAACTAAGAATATTGGCCCAAACAAAGTATTACAACTAAGAATATTGGCTTAAACAAAGTATTACAACTAAGAATATTGGCTTAAACAAAGTATTACAACTAAGAATATTGGCCCAAACAAAGTATTACAACTAAGAATATTGGCCCAAACAAAGTATTACAACTAAGAATATTGGCTTAAACAAAGTATTACAACTAAGAATATTGGCTTAAACAAAGTATTACACGAATAAATGTTGTCAGGTAGTTGTACAAATAATTTACAACGTATGAAACGTTCATTTCATTCATATGAAACAATTGTCCATTTATAAACCAGACTTGGCCTGGATGGTAAGCTTAAAGCTCTCGTGTCATCAGATCTACTCTTAAAATATAGTTTGCTCCCTATAACGCGGCGACCTTCATTGACTTACTATTTATCTTGCCGGCCGATATACATTAAGTCTGAAGAGTTTGTTTGTTTGTTTGTTTGTATGTCATTTCAGCAATAATTTGGACACACAAGAAGAGAATTTAATCTATTATATCAGTTTTTACATACAAGTTGTGTCCGGTGAGTACTTTTCGACTAACAAATCATTGTATATATTTATTTTGAACAGAGTTATGGCATTATATATTTGTTTCAAATTATCTTTCCAGCTTTACATTTTTTACATTTTTGGGATTTTTGGTTAGACAATTAACTTAACAATTCTAAAAGGCGGAGTTAAAGCAAAACAAAAACTAAATCTTGAACTCAAACACAAAGAGGAGCTCATTTTACGAAAATTCACTACATATGTTTGAATACGTAAACTCGATTTCTACTCCAAGGGGTAAAACGCAACACTTAACACTTAATAGTTTTGATGGTTCATAGTGACACTAGACTGACGACTTCTATTACTTAGTTGGTGTAGCAATTTACTTTTAACACTTTGGTCCCTGGAGCTAACATCGATAGCCGCCATTGCAAATACAAGAACATCACATAGACCTCGTGATTAGTAAATTTTACCGACGATTATCGATTAATCGATTACTTATCGATTATTAGATAATCGATTGACTAGATGAATTAATAGATTGCAAGCTCTGCGCGACAAACGGGATCTGTCATCTGTGTGAGAGAGTCGAACGAAGACCACCACGTGTTTATTGATTTTGAGATTTCGATTGTTATCGATTATTTATCATGTTTTCGATAATCGATTAATAATCGAATGACAATTTCGATTATCGACTATTGAAAATGGCAACGAGCGGCAAACCGAAATAATACTTCCTTTTCCCTCAGTAGTAAACTTCACATTATAAACAATGTTTATAAATAATGTTTTGTGTGATTATGAACTTTTCTCGTTATAAAGTAAACATAACATTAAATAAACAATGATTATTATGTTTAATGTGAAGTTGAAATATAGGTTAGTACATGTTACATGTTTTGCAGCGTGACCTAGAATTCAAGGTAATGATGATTTACATTAAACTTCACACTTCACAGTAATAATATCTACCTTAAACATTGCACACAGAGCATATAGCAATAACTTATGATATAATGTATACACAAAGTTATACAGAATACAGAATATACCGATAAAGGTGGCTCAGCGGTAAGACGCGAGACTAATTCGGGAGGTCGCCGGTTCGATTCCGGCCACCGGCAGTCCTGACTGAAGGTTTTTTCCGAGAGCGAATGCGGGGATTGAGTCATACTAACAGCTCTCGGACATTCTTCCCCAGCTATCCAAACACCATATTTACCTAGTTAGTTACCAGAAGAGGGGCACATCAGGTAAAGCTAGTGTGCACCATATAACGGGTATTCCTACGAAACATCATTATTATTCTACATAATAGACTAAGGGCCGATCTTATACAATGTCCTAATAGAACACGTTATTCGTTACTACGTTATACGTTATTTGTAGAAGTTAAGCTATTTGGAGGATTTCAAGTTTTGATTGGTCGTTGCCATAGATAAAACAAGTTATTAGACGAATAAGTAGTTATTGGGAAATTGTAAGACTTGGCCTAACTAAGTTAGAACGGGTTAGCAGTAAACAAATCTGTATTTCGATGTACGGGCGCATAGTTTACTCTCAGTAGGTTCAGGAGGGACCATTTTTCCCACTACTCTGCGCTGCCGTCAGCCCAAATTCAAAACCCAAAAACCCCAAAAACCCAGATTACAGTTAAAACGATTACACAAAGCACCGCAGAGCGCCACCAGTCACGCAAACTACTGTAGCTATTTTTGAACATTTGCAACGGTTAACTACTTCAAGTTCATCTCACAATATGTACTCAATCGAAATTGATGTAAATGATCGCCAAAGGTTGGTCTAGGATAAGGTCTACATATCCCCAGGTAGAAAGTTTGACAAATCTCGAAGTTCGTCGCGTTAGGGGATTTATAGACTTGGTCCTCGGAAAGCTGCCACTTGATTAAAATTGATGGAATTATCAAATGGAACCACATGCATGATATGCAATTGCGTCAACTGATTCGCGACTACCTTAACAGTCTACGGAAGCAGATCATAAGAATTTAAGGTCTTCTGTTCGTATTTTCAACAACTTTTAAAATCATGATTGTGGGAAGATACACAATACAGATAATATCAGGATCTACAGATAAATAAAACAAATATATGCAGAATTCCTTAGGTTCAAATTATATACGATTATAAGATAATATAATAAAACTATAACATAATATAATAGTATCGTACCATCGCATTTCATACAAATTTAATAAATATTGCATTTAGAAGACTTTTCGTTTTCTTCATATGTATACCCTGATGATATTTGTCTTATGTATTTCAACAATTACGATTTCAAAAGTTGTTTTTAAGAAACGAATAGAACACCTTAATTCGAACGATCAGCTGCCGTTAACCTCGCAGTAAATGTATCGACTTGAGAAAATATTTTGCTTCAATGCTACAGACCGTTAGAATGGATAATCAATGCTAGCTTAATTCTTTCATCCAACAGTTTTGAATTCCATTTTAAGTCACACTTGAATGGAAAATTGTACCGGTTATACCAGTCGATGCCAACAGTTCACGGCATTCTACTGGCCGACTTGTGATCTGTTCTTGTAGAAATTCAATAGACATCAATGTCGGGAAATAACCTGTTGCACAGTGTGAAACAATATTACTACGTTTACATGCAAGCTTGAAATCAATTTCATAACGTTTTGAGTTTCCAAAACTGCATATAAACTCTTCGAGAGTGGGTTTTGATCGGTTTGTGTCACCCCTGTTTTCTCGAAGGGTTGACTTGAAAACTAGTTTCAGTAACTGCCATGTAAACACCGCACTGCCGCCAATACGCTTCGACTTTGCGGGCTAGTTAGCAAACTGAACCGGCGGTGGCGGTGCAAATTGAGGTTATGTTTACAAATTTTTTCTGCCGATCTCCTTCTCCCGTTCTTGCCTAGTTTTGTTGAATTTGTGAAATGTCTAATTCCAAGAGGAATGTTTGTATAGATAATTCATAGTCGGCCCCTACACCTAGGGGCGCCCATAATTACCAAGGTAACAGTTGTTTCCATGTTATTTCCCATAAACAAAACAAATCCATGGCAACAATGGGTGCCCCTACGGGTAGGGGCCGACCAAAGATATTATAATATTGGGCCGAATATGAATTCCAACTAATTCCAATTAATCTTTAAAAGGCAGTGTTTTGTCTTGATTTAAGGATTAACCAGGAAATGTTTGATCTAAATATTGATCTGAGAATGTTTCCAGTCGATGACATATAAACGATCGACGAATTTGGTTTGACTCGAGTAAAAACCTTTTCAAACCTGCATGTTAACATCGTATCACTCAATACCAGTATTCGTACCAGAATATTAATCTGTGGTTTCTATCCCATTTTCAGTAAGTTGATAAATCCGTATATTACTGACGTAAACATGTACACTCACCAAACGTCTGACAAATCATGTGTTTAAAGTAGTTATGTAGACCGTGCGAATGCTGACATCATTGGTGAGTGAGTCGCAGCCAATCAGCGGTTGGCGTTTTCAAATACTGAGATCTGATTGGGCAATGCTTCACTCAGTTATGAGGTCAGCATGGACAAGGTTATTGTGGAACAACTTTTCTGTAAACTCTGTCCGAAAAACAATCTTATGAATCGATAGACATGGGAAATGATGATCAGTAACCATATCGTATACAAAGTGAGTGCAGAAGAATTGTAAGGGTGGATAGGGGGGGGGGGTTTATTCATTGACTTTTCTGGTTGCCGATAATTCTGACTTCAATGTTATTCTTAGTCACAATTAAGGTAAATGCTGGGATTTAGTGTCCTAATATGACAGCTCTCGGACATGTACACTACGTACTTAAGGGCGTAGGGTACCTCTACGTCAAAAACCGCAGAACATTTGATTTTGTAATTTTACCTGAAGATATCAACAAAATCGAAAATCTGATTCAACAGCGCACTGTGTTTTGGTAAGCCCTACAGACTTAAAAAAATATAACCATAAGCTTAGTTATTTTGATTATTAATTCGATAATAAGTTATAAAATTAATGATATATAAAAACCACACTGATTTTAATGTAAGACACAATTTAGAGCATTCACTATGTAGAGCTTACTAAACCACAGGGCGCTGTTGATTCAGATTTTTGATTTTGATGTCCATTCTTGGGATATACTTTAAAAATTTAAATAATTTGTGCGGTTTTTGGTAAAGAGGTCTTCCCTCTTAAACATAATATTTAAGTACAACTACGTGTGTAGTAGATATCTCAGGTACTTAAATATCGTAAAAATGTAAGTATCTTCAAAGTCGAACATAAGTATACGTAATTATATTGCGCACGTGACTTGTGACGTAATTTCTGGCGAAAAGTTGGGCTGTTTGGAATCTCTTTGGAGGTTATGTTGTTTGTTGACTTTCAATACAAAGGTTGTTGGCGCTCTGTACTGATATTTTAATGTCGTAAGAAATTTAATTTTTCAACAGACGAAATATTAAGTCTGGTCGCACTTTGGTTCGATGCCTACAAAATACATTTTCAAAGAGCAAGGTAAGACATGCTCTTATTTACGAAGAGAGACAAAATTAAGGCATTTGGGTTCCATCGTACTGGAGCCACGATTCATACAAAAATAAATAACCTAAAATCCAGATGTTTTGAAGAAAAAGAAATTGAATTGAAAGCGACAACTGTGAGTAGTCGATTCCTTGTACTTAAGATAAATACATATTTATGTACGAGATAGACATCCAAACATACTAATATAGCTAGTTAGTCACGTGACGAGGAGCATATATGGTAAACACTAGAGCAAGGATTCCTACGGTGGAATACGCTTTTATATTTACCAAAAAGAGGTGTAGGCCTATTAAGTAGGGTCTTAGGTTGTAAGTTTGGAACTGAATGATCATAGAAAACCTAATTTACCAAACTAGTTAAATTCGATTTTAGCTTAGTCTCAGTATCACTTATAATGCGAACTCGCGTATTATTGTAATAGAACTCACAGGTAACCGAATAATTAATTAATTCCTGACTTCTTGTAGAGACATATATTCCAACTCAAATGCCGTTTACAAACAAATAGTGGGCACAAATAACTTTCTATAACTTGGCGACGATGAAGACGATGTTTGACGCATTAAAGCTCGTACGTTACTTGTGATTGGCCCCCGACACGGACGTCGAAGTGAGGGGACGTAATATCTAGCGAGCGAGAGTTCAAGTGCACGAAAACTCTAATGCACGAATACTCTAGTCCGCGAATTATCTTGTGAGCGAATGTTCTACTACGGGAAAACTCGATTGAGTGGGTAAAAAAACTCTAGTCCGCGAATGTTCTAGTGCGCGAATGTTCTAGTGCGGGAATATTCTAGTCTGCGAATGTTCTAGTGCGGGAATGTTCTAGTGCGGGAATGTTGTTGTGCGTGAATGTTCTAGTGCGTGAATGTTCTTGTGCTTGAATGTTCTAGTGCGCGAATGTTCTAGTGCGCTATACAATTGTGCGAATGGTTGGGTGCGTTTTTGATGACTAGAATGTCGAGTTCAATGCCGTTAAATTATATTTTTCAAAATGTTTAGCTTTTCGAGATCTAGTTCGTATTTGTCTACTTTGTGTAGATTCTATTCAGATGTAAAAAATAATGTACGCAACCATTCGTCGGCATTACGATGTCATGCGAGAATGCAAATGTGATGGCTATTAAAATTGCCTTTTGAGTGGAACGGAAATATATACTTATATTTGCTTACAATTATTTATATCAAGTACTTGAAGTCTGCAGAATTGTGCCAATGTTTTGACATAGAATCGTGATAGTTCTTACCATGTTATATTAGCATTTCTCATGCGGCGTTGTTTTATACGTTATATTGCTTTTATTTCATACATCTTGCATTTTAAGAGTTCATATGCATATTTAAGAGAAATATTCTCAATTGCAGTACACACTTAGTATTTATCCTTCAGGATAAACATAATACGACATACGTATACTGAAAATCATAATATTTTCCAGTTATTAAACAATTACGTTTAATCCATCGTTTGTATTATAATTTTAATTTCAAAAAATGATATTATCCATGTTAATTTGATTGTGTTTTAGGATATTATTTATCAGTATTGGTGTTTGCTTGTGATTCCACTCCAGTCTAGTCTCATCCCATGTTTACAAAATAGCAGAGTCCAGTAGTGCCAACATAATGTTGTACTTCTATAGTTTCCACCATCTAATTGCACCAAGTATAATGGGGATAATTGAAGACCTTCTGTTGGTTACGTGAAAATTCCTAACACGGTGGATATTAGTGAGTGACATCATATAAAAGTTGGTATTGTATTAGCTGGCCTTTTTTGGAAGAATTATGTAACTAGGACAATAGAAACATTCTATACAGCGACCATACTAAAACAATACATATCCTCAAAGATGTGTCAACAACTTGAAAACAAGAACATACCTGCATTTCAGATCTGCAGCCACTTTTGTTCACTTGGTCTATTTGTTATCAACACTTATTTAATATAAATTGATTGTTGAACGATCAAGTCATGTTAATTCGTTCAAATTTATATCATCTTTCAAAATCACATCAATTATCTATTATTAATTTTTCAACAAGCGTGTGTAGCAACGATTCAATAATTGTTAAGAATTTATTTATATTTCAATACGGAAGTTCAATAGAAGGTAGGCCAAATGGTCAAAAATCTCACTATTTCTTGAGTTTGAAGTATGTACAAAAAATGTTTTCTATCAATAAATTTGAAACTGTACAATTATATTTAGAATTGTTATATATTTTTTTAGAATGTTATCGAAGTTTAAACAGACATCTACGTGAGCGTAATTATAGCTAAGATTAATAAGACAGATAAATACACTGAACACGTCCGGCAAGAGAGAGTATCAACAAGTGTATCGGGAGCCCGCGTGTCTAGTCCGGCGGGGGTGGAGGCTGCGCGTAAACTGTGCGGGTATCCGCTCAATGGTGCCGCACTAGCGGGAGCCGCACGGCGCGCACGCCCACAGTAGCAGGTGCGCGACTAACTGTTGCTTACTCAGCCGCGGTCGCTTGGCCGGTTCCCGTACGAACACCGGAATGTGGCACCGTTTTCAGTATTCTAAAATATGCATTACATACAACAGTTTAACTTTGAAATTGAAACATTGACCTATCAAAACCAAAATTATGTTTTTCTTAATTTTTCAGTTACCGGTGCCGGCAATATTACTACTTTAATCCACTTTATGTTGCACTAAGTTTTGTAAACAATAAGAAGTTGTGATCTTCGATGTTTAATGCGGTTCAAGAACCTACTTTGGTCTACAACCTAAGCTTCATTAATTAGTCACATTATCTTAAATGCTTTTCTGTTTATCATTGTTTGAATCTACCGGTATGGCGAGCGTATTTGTACCGGTCACTTTAAAAACTGTTATACAAAAAACCAATGAAGATAATGCAACTAAATACAGCTAAGGTTGTAGACCAAAGTACGTTCTTGAAACGCAGTAAACATTGTTGATCACAATTACTTGTTTTTTTACAAAACTAAGTGCGACGTAAAGTGGATTAAGGTAGCAATATTGCCGGTACCGGTGGCTGAAAAATTAGGAAAAAAATAATTTTGTTATTATCAGAGTTCAGTGTTTAAAGTTCATAGTTAAACTTGTCTGTGTTACGGATATTTTAGAAAACTAAAAACGGTGATACAACATCCTTAAGCAAGCTCGGGCTAGGTCAGGAGGTGGATGGGTGACCACTCTCCTATGAAACACTAGTTACCGTTGGTTAGAGCAGATTGGAGGGTTCGAAAGCTTATGTAACAGCTTCGTTATTCTCGTCAACTGCTCGGCAGTCCAGGTCGGTGGAGGAACCTATATGACTAGTCAAAGTAACACCGTCCTTTCGGATGGGACGTCAAGCCGATGGTCCTCTTGGTACTTTTCGACAGGAGTAGGCTACGTGCCGGTACCAGGCTTCCCCTCCTCCCTTCCTCATTATCATTCACCAATCATCACTGATCAGGCTAAAGTAGGCATTGTGCCCTACACTGGCCTTAATTACAATAAAAAAATAATAGACTGCCAGGCACCGCTTACTACACGGTGATATAATGTTTCTGTTTGTCCTGAGACTTCCATTCTGCGAATAATTCAGCAACTTAGATAATGTATTAATTATAGTAATTAATTCAACCAAATTGAATACTATTCAATGCTAAATATACCACGCGGTATTTCTTGACGTGTTGTGGGCGGAATGCAGAGACGAGTTATGTGATTTGTTTATGGTTGCTTTGGAGTTTGTTCTTTATATGGGAAATAGGCTACCATGTAATAAGTCAATTCCATAGCAACACATCCTGTACTTAACTTGACTCTTACTGACTTTGCTGACTTTTTTGATACATTTCGCTAGGTTTTATGATCACTTTAATCCAAAATTAAATTCACTACAAATTACAAAAATAATATTTAAGAACAAATACTAAGAAAATATATTAAGTGTACATGAAAATCAACTATTCACACATACTTGAAATAATCCCTGTGTAAAGACTTTGCAATAAAGTATTTCATCTGGGTAGAAGTGCTTTTACTTTTTCCCGTTTAAGCAAAAGATTATATTGTACTCACAATATTTGTGTAGTAAGGCGAATAATCTTCGTATCTGGTGACCTTTTACGTTCCAAGGAATTTACTGAAATTAATTTCACGGGTCACTTGTTGAATATAACAAGAAACATCAGTAAGAGCTTATTTAAATGTTTGAGAACTTTATAAACGGCAAGATTAACACTAATTGCTTGGTAAGTCCGGGTTTTCAATCGGTTAACGGGTCGTTAACGGGGCCGTTAGCTGACGGTCCATGATCAATAACCCAACAAATTCTATGCAGATAACGGACCATCAGCTAACGGCCGCGTTAGTGACAAATTGCTGAAATTTTAATATATATTATAGCAAGTCTTCAATTGAAAGTTTTTGTATGTAGTCTGACAAAAAAAAACGATTTCCTGCCTACTTCTGATTTTAAAGCCATTTCCATCTGTGTAGTGCTTACCACATTTAATAAACATTGTTTAAACTCTATTGAATCTGTTAGGCGAAATCGATATGTTGAGGCCCGGTTTCACCAACGTATTTAAATCGGAGATTAGCTTGATCAGCGCCATCACAAACTTTTCATAGCAAAATAATTTTTTATCCAGTCAAATTATTGTATATTGTTATTGATTTCTAAATTGCAAAATATAAGCATCAGTTTGAGACAAGATAAAAAATAGCTTACCATTATTGTATTTACACTTAACAATGAAATATGTTCATAATTCACACAGAGGTTCATATTCTAAAGTTTGCTACTTATTGTTATTTTGTTGAAAGGTTCGTTTGTTCTTGTAAATAAACATGAAATCAAAACAAAGACTCGACACGTAGATCGAATATGCATTGTTGTACTGATCTGAAGACAGAGCAGGGTGTCCCGCAAGGGTCAATTTTAGGGCCGCTTCTGTTTGTTTAATATGTGAACGACTTGCCTAGTTGTGTAAAACATTCTAAAGTGTTGATGTATGCCGATGATGTAAAATTGTTTTGCCCAATTGCGTCTTCTTCTGACTGTAATCTGTTGCAGCAGGACATTAATTCGTTATCTAGTTGGTGTACGGACTGGAAGCTTGCTCTTAACGTTAAGAAATGTTGTGTTGTTTCTTTTACTAATAAGAGGGTTCGGACGATAAATGATTATGTAATAAATGGTGATACTCTAACAAGGTGTACGGAAGTTGTTGACCTCGGTGTTACAGTGAGTCATGATTTATCGTTTAGTAAGCACATCTTGAAAATTATACCGAAATCTATGCGTGTACTAGGGTTTATAAGGAGACATTTAGTGAAAGAATTTTCACCTAGTACTGTTTGTATGCTCTACTTTTCACTTGTGCGTAGCACCTTAGACTATGCCAGCCCTGTGTGGAACCCTAATAACAGCCATAAAACCAATACTGCTAGTTTGGAAAATGTGCAAAAGAGGCTAATTAAAATGCTTTGTTTTAAAGCGCGAGTTCCCTATCACAGAGAAGAGTATATAGACATGTGTGCCGCTGGGGGGTTCCTTACTTTAGAGGCTAGGCGCGACGTCACTGATGTAGTATTTCTTTACAAGATCATACGTAATTGTTTTAATGATAATAACTTGTTGGACAGAATCAACTTCCGTGTGCCTTCCAGAGTGACTAGGCAGAGGGGCATGTTTGTTTTGCCAAAATGCCGTATAGACGTTTTCCGCTACACTTGCCTGAATCGTGTTCAGCAAGCTTACAATGATATGGCTCCTTCAGAGCTTGATCCGTTTAATATATCAATGAGTTCGTTCAAGAATGTAATGCGGGAATGTGTGTAAATTTGTGTTTGTGTTTATGTTTTAATTTTAAGGTTGATTTTGGCAGTTCACTGTCATGTTTTTTTGTTAATTTTTGGTAAAATTTGTATGTATTTGTATTTGTGTATTTGTGATATTGTGTATATTTCTTGTACATGTATGTTGTGCATGTACTTGATTTTTATTTTTATTATACGTTACTGGTGGGGCTTTGCCCTGTTAACGATATATTTCAAATAAAAAAAAAAAAAAAAAAAAAAGATAATAAACTTCGGTCATGGCCTTCTGTATGCATTTTACTAAAGGATCTAATAATGCATAACAAATGACTATCATGTGTCAGACATTTATTGCCAATCTAAAAGAACTTTTGTTGGTGACGTGCTGATTAAATTTTCTCGTTTTTCATGAGAATTAGTTAAAAATACCAGTAATAACCGTATAATATTGTATAGCTACTCATAGTTGACACAAATTAATTACTCAATTCTGCAATACAACCAAATGCAATGTTTTCAATAGATGCCAAATTATTTGTTTATGTTAAGTTGGTGACGGTGCCGATCAAGCCAATCTCCGATTTACATACTTTGGTGAAACCGGGCCTAAATATGTAGCTTTATAATTACATAAATCTAAGTCCCTATTTTTGTATTCAGCACTGGAAATGCAGTGGGTTTGATATTTAATCCGACATGTATTCCGTATTATTCGTGTGTTAAAAAATATAAACGGTTTTGTTATACGATCACTTATATGGATTTATTATAATCGGATTGAATAGACCTTTTTCAGAATTGATCTAAGACCTTTAGATAGAGCGAGTCACGGCCCTCTAGATATTCAATGACAACAATGCACAACCTGTAAAAAATGCACCTTTACATAACTATCAAGGATCCTTAGATAGAGCAAATCACGGATTTCTAGATCAATTCTGAAAATCATCTATTGATTTGAACTAAAACTAAGTACATTAATCGAAGCTAGGATTCAGGCCTACTTGACTTCTACCTAGCGGAGATCAAGTAGACCTTGGGTGGTAGTTCACCCACCCAGCAGGCTGTGATGGAGGCATTTTACCAATGATATGTAACACCTATAGTAGGCTAGATGCGCAACCTAGCAGCCACAGGCGTGTCAATTAGAAGCCATCTTGAATTAGGCAACTACTACAGGCGAAAATGGGAGTCTAAAACACGACTTTTTGCCGCTCGCAGCCCTAGCAGTACTGAAAGGTCCAACTTAGCCTGTCCCCTGCCCAATTCAAAATGGCTTCAATTTGCTACGCTCGCTACTGAGTGGAAGGTTGGGGGACTGGTGATCTAGCTCCTACTATAGGTGTTACATATCATTGCATTATACACTCCAAGCTTGACGTAGCGCCACCACCAAATGAACTTAACCATGGCCTGGATGGGTAAATCACTAAAGTGGCGTCTGGTGTTAATGTGCGTTGGTACGCAAGCACCATCATTATTACGGATTTCCACCATATTCATTCGTAACGATTCAGATGTTCCTGAATCCACACACTTTCAATAATTTTAAGAAAAAGATTTCATAAATAAGAATTGTCATATTATTATAATTTATTATTATTATTATTATTATTATTATTATTATTATTATTATTATTATTATTATTATTATTATTATTATTATTATTATTATTATTATTATTATTATTATTATTATTATTATTATTATTATTATTATTATTATTATTATTATTATTATTATTTTATTATTAATAATGTTATTATTTTTATTATAATAATAATAATAATAATTATTATTATTATTATTATTATTATTATTATTATTTATTTCAAATTGTAATGACATAATACATAACATACAGTACAAGTCAGAACAAGATTATGGTAGTAAGGAGTAGAGCAAGCCCCATACCACATGAATGTGTGTCACTACCATTGGCTTAAAACTATAGAAATTACTAAATAATCTAATGTTACGCAGTATCAATGAGTGGTTTGTTCAATGTACAGCAGATGATAAGGTGGGTGATACATGAGGTTTGCACATATGTACAGATAATCAACAAACATTGTTTGTTGGTAGTGTGTGAGTGTGTGTGTGTTTATCAGTTTGGGTGTGTGAATGCGAATGCGTGTGGGTGGGAATGTGAGTGTAATCATGTATGCGTGTGATTATGAGTGAGAGTGCGTGAAAGTGTAGGTGTGTGTGTTTAGCAGTTTAGGTGTGTGAATGCGAATGCGTGTGGGTGAGAATGTGAGTGTAATCATGTATGCGTGTGATTATGAGTGAGAGTGCGTGAAAGTGTGGGTGTGTGTGTTTACCAGTTTGGGTGTGTGAATGCGAATGCGTGGCTGAGAATGTGAGTGTAATCATGTATGCGTGTGATTATGAGTGAGAGTGCGTGAAAGTGTGGGTGTGTGTGTTTACCAGTTTGGGGGTGTGAATGCGAATGCGTGTGGGTGAGAATGTGAGTGTAATCATGTATGCGTGTGATGATGAGTGAGAGTGCGTGAAAGTGTGGGTGTGTGTGTGTGTTTACCAGTTTGGGTGTGTGACTGCGAATGCGTGTGGGTGAGAATGTGAGTGTAATCATGTATGCGTGTGATTATGAGTGAGAGTGCGTGAAAGTGTGTGTGTGTGTGTGTGTTTACCAGTTTGGGTGTGTGAATGCGAATGCCTGTGGGTGAGAATGTGAGTGTTATCATGTATGCGTGTGATTATGAGTGAGAGTGCGTGAAAGTGTGTGTGTGTGTGTGTGTGTGTGTGTGTGTGTGTGTGTGTGTGTGTGTGTGTGTGTGTGTGTGTGTGTGTGTGTGTGTGTGTGTGTGTGGGTGTGTGTGTTTACCAGTTTGGGTGTGTGAAGGCGAATGCGTGTGGGTGAGAATGTAAGTGTAATCATGTATGCGTGTGATTATGAGTGAGAGTGCGTGAGAGTGTGGGTGTGTGTGTTTACCAGTTAAAGGGTGTGAATGCGAATGCGTGGCTGAGAATGTGAGTGTAATCATGTATGCGTGTGATTATGAGTGATTGATTGATTGATTGATTGATTGATTGATTGACCATAAGATATTTTCTTACATCTAACCAGCGTTTTTACACAATACAATACAATGATACAATTAACCTCCAAGTTTATACATTAAGCATAACATTTTCACTCTGTTTGTTAAAAAGAACTGTACAATAAAATCTAAGAATTATTAATTTATTCACGTAAGCATGAACTCTTATTAATGCTTAGTTATTTCAAAGCTATTTCAAATATAAGAATAAGGAGTAAAATACTACTTAAATACTAACTAGAATAATGCATAATAATAATAGTTAAAACTAAAAAGAATAATAATAATAATTCTATGTTGAAAACCCCCGAGCTTTGATTATAATAAAAAAATAAAAATAGAAATAGGTAGGCCTATTAAAGTAACTTTTTAATCGCAAATTAAAAAGCAAATGAGTTTGTTAAGCCTCTGACTTTGCTAGGGACACGGTTCCATTCTCGGGCAGCGGCCACTGTGAAAGAATTATCATATATTGCAGTTCTGTGGATAGGGAGGACAAGTTGGTTTGAAGAGTGGCCACGTGTGTCTCGAGCATGGTGAGAGAGAAAAGATAGTTTGGGGTTGTAGAGTGAAGTATTTTATGCAGAAGATGAAGCGAGTGGAGGTTGCGTAGTGAGAGTGAGGGTGTGTGAGCGTGTGTGTGTCTGAGTGATCTATGTACAGTTCTATACATGTGTTTGCTTGTATGCTTTGAATTGAGTAGTACCTCACGTAGCCGGTTCAAGGGAACCCCACACATGTTGTTCACAATGCTCACTGGTTTATAGTAAAATTGAGTCCCAGCATTTGACTTATGAATGAGAATGTCGTGGTGGTCTGATCATACCACCGTTTTCAGATTTCTAAAATATGCGTAACAAACAAATTTTATTTTGAAATTGAAACATAGACCTCTGAAAGTACCAACATTATTTTATTCTTCATTTTGAAACCGCCGGTACCGGCAATATAGCTACTTTAATTTAACTCACGTCGAACGAAGTTTTGTTTAAATACTTAATTGTGATCAAGAATTTTCATATCGGTTCCAGAACATAATTTGTTGACACTCTAAAGTGTATTTATTTGCGTAATCTCTAACGGTGTTTTTTTTAATAATTATTTAAATCAACCTGTACAAAAACACTCACAGTACCGGTAGATTAAAACAATGACAAACAAAACACAAATAAAACTAATGCAACTAAATATACTTTAGACTGTAGATCGATATCCTTGAACCGCAATATAAATTGTTAGCCATTACGTATTTTTTTACAAAAGTTAGCTCGAAGTGAAGTGAATTGAAGAATCAATATTGCCGATAACGGCGTCTGAAATCGATATTAATAAAATCATGTTGATATTTTCAAGGTCAATATTTCATTTCAATGTACATCATTTATTTTATACGCATATCTTAGAAAACTGCAAATGGTGCAATGATCAACCTTTGGTCAGTATTGATCAACCTTAGGCCGAGTCTTATCTACCTGCGAGCGGCATTCGCACTTAAAGAAGAAGAAAAAAAATTGTCAGCACTCCACTCCACACCTTGTTGGTTGCTACGCAGATCACACATTTTATAAAAGATAACAACTTGTATAAAATGATCTCATTTCCTGCCGAAGTGGCAGTGATCAAGCAGCAATCGAGCAATTCGGACGAAGCGGACGATGCGTCCATTGGCGTGAGGTGAGTTTTCTAGTTGGGGAACCAAATCAGACGATGCTTCTATTGGCGTGAGTGAGTTTTCTAGTTGGGAACCAAATCAGACGATGCGTCTTTTGGCGTGAGTGAGTTTTCTAGTTGGGAACCAAATCAGACGATGCGACTATTGGCGTGAGTGAGTTTTCTAGTGGGGAACCAAATCAGACGATGCGTCTATTGGCGTGAGTGAGTTTTCTAGTTGGGGAACCAAATCAGATGATGCGACTATTGGCGTGAGTGAGTTTTCTAGTTGGGAACCAAATCAGACGATGCTTCTGTTGGCCCCACTTTTCTTGGCGCCACTCTATTTTATCCACTTTTCGATTCCTGTTTTTCGGGAACAAATTGCAGATTCTGAAAATCTCTATCCCTAAAATATTGATATTGAATTTAATGTTTAAGTTATGACCACTCAAGAACAACGCTTTTCGAGCCTTTTGGTCGTACACTCGTACATTTCAAATAGTGACAGTTGATGATTATTGATTAATTAAAAGAACTTGTTAAACTCTTGAACAAAGTAATTACATGTATTAAAACACTGTTTTTCAGTACTTTCCCGTTATTACTTGAAATAAAAAAAAACATAATCAAATGACATTATCAAGAGATAAAAGCAATGTGGATGCAGAAAATAAGATAACACCGAATTAAGCCTTCTATTAAACCATCACTTTACTAAATAAAGCCACGTAGGAGGAAAGATATCCTTAACTGGCTAAATACTGTCTTTCATTTCAACGTGTTTCTTCTCTAATCGTATCAAGTGATTCTAGTTTCATTTAGGTACTGTAATCCAAGCACACTCTATTGATTTTGGCCTAAAAATGATGTTTTTAATACCGTCATGTTTTAAAAGGTATATTTATATCAAACTTTACAAACGTAAATTATTTTTATAATGTTTTCAGAATACTGTTTGTTTTTAAAGTTTAGTTTTATTAATATGTTTTATAAAATTTCCACTTTACTCTAAATTCCCAGCAAGAGACGTGTTTAGTATTTAAGAGTTCGATAAGATAAGATAAGATTGTATTTATTTAGCTTCACCAGCTATTATTGTCGTTTCATACACTTATGACGTGTTACAACTTTCAATTAAATATGCATCTAGTTACATTTATGTTAACTATCTATTATTATTTCTTATTTTTTGCCTCTAATTGATGTTCAAAAACATATTTTATTGCTTCTGATATATTTCAAGAAGTTTTTTATTAAAATATTTTTTATATGTCTAGGTAATTTGTCACACATTCTAAATCCTAGTATATTTGTGAAACCTTGCGTTTCAGTCACTTGATAATTCCAGGGTTCATCACATTTTAGTGCAACGCACATTATTATATTATTTTCTTATTATTATATTATTATATTATTTTATTATAAATTTATTATATTATAAGTATTTATTATATTATTGACCAATGGCAAACAAATCTCGACAAAAATTCGCAATTGAGAAAACATACCTGTTAATTATCACACATTTCTTGAGAGCATCGTCTTCTGTTGACAACTCAAATGTCACCACAGTTTTCCCCTCACATTATAGCCGTTGAGACGTCATCAAACAATCCCTGTAATATATGCATTGTTACTGATACTAACATATATATAAACAAATATAATTATATGTTATATTGATGTTGAACAAATAATGTATGGATGCCTTGTCTAAAAATAAAAATTAAAAATTAAAGATCTACATGACAAAATGCCGCTGTTTCATAATATTCACACAAAGCGGATAGTTCTGAACAATACTGTTACCACATTGTAGAATAAACTAATAACTAGGAAAACGCTCTGTTTGACGCGTTGATAAGCGAGTGCGTCCATATCTACGAACGTTCTGGCGAAAAGATCTCAAAGCTAATAAAAACAACAATTAACAACAATTCAAGATTGCGCATTGAAAACATTTTTCTAATTTCCATAGCTATTATACTTTACGACATTGTTGGATGCAGTGCAATGTGCGTTGCTAAGAATTTTTGCTGTCATGTTTTCGCCGCGGTCCGCCACCGTTACTAACAGTTATTGACAGGAATAGAAATGTAATGTATGCCTCTAATATGTATCAGATCGCGTTTACATTAGTATATTCGTGACCGGACCAAAATTTACTATAAGATAGCCACCTCACATTTTGCTGATAGTGTGTTTCAGAAAAATTTTTTCGAGTAACTTTTGTGTAACTTTGCCAATATTTATCAAATCGCCATAACATGAACATATTCGTGACCGGAAAAAAGTTTTTAAAAAATGGCTATCTCACATTTTGCCGCTATTTTGTTTCAGAAAAATATTTTGCAGTAACTATGGTGTAACTTTGTAACTTTTCAAACGATTTTGCCTCAAAACTATACACCTTCAATCCACATCGAGACTTGTGGATGGTTCAAATTTCAATTTGATCGGACTTTCCGTTCGACCGCTATCGACAGACATAAAAAAAAAAAAAAAAGAAAAAACAGAACGAAGTGCCATTAGAGTCAAGTGGAGACGCTCGCTTCGCTCGCTTAATTACTGATCGAAGCGGATCGTACCTCCTAACTAACTAGGAAAACGCTCTGTTTGACGCGTTGATAAGCGAGCGCGTCCATATCTACGAACGTTCTGGCGAAAAGATCTCAAAGCTAATAAAAACAGTAATTAACAACAATTCAAGAATGTGCATTTCAACATTTTTTCTGATTTCCATAGCTATTATACTTACCGATATTGTTGAATGCAGTGCAATTTGCGTTGCTAAGAATTTTCGTTGTCTGTCTAGTGTTTTCGCGGCGGTCCGCCACCGCTATTAACAGTTATTGAGTGTAACTTTGAAACTTTTCGAACGATTTTGCCTCAAAACTATACACCTTCAATCCACATCGAGGCTTGTGGATGGTCCAAATTTCAAGTTGATCGGACTTTCCGTTCGACCGCTATCGACAGACATAAAAACAAAACAAAAAACAAACAGCATGAAGTGCCATAAGAGTCTAGTACACACACACAAAAAAAAAAAAAAACAGAACGAAGGGCCATAAGAGTCTCGTGGAGACGCTCGCTTCGCTCGCTTAACAATATATTGCCACAAGAAACAAACCTAAGAGCCATTGGAGTCTTATTAATGTTACCATCCTGACAGCTAGAAACCTATTTATAAAGCCAGCAGGCAGAATACGCAAATTATATGTAATCGATGTGAATGATAATAATAATAATAATAATAATAATAATAATAATAATAATAATAATAATAATAATAATAATAATAATAATAATAATAATAATAATAATAATAATATTAGTAATAAAACTAATAATAATATTAGTAATAATTATGATAATAATAATAATAATAATAATAATAATAATAATAATAATAATAATAATAATAATAATAATAATAATAATAATAATAATAATAATAATAATAATAATAATAATAATAATAATAATAATAGTAATAAAACTAATAATAATATTAGTAATAATTATGATAATAATAATAATAATAATAATAATAATAATAATAATAATAATAATACTAAAAATAATAATAATAGTAATGATAGTAATAATTATTTTTTTTATTGCATTATTACAGGTTTACATCTTTCCAAGAAACAAAATAAATTCGTTGACCACAAAGCCATACAAGGGGCTTGTCGGTGGATCAGTACACAAAACGAAAGTTATGGATCGGATAGACATTATAGCTAAAGTTTGAAACACTGGTAGCTACTGTACAAACAAAATAAACCCAAAAAAGAAATATATTCTAGTATAAGTAAAAAATTCTAGTATTATAATTGTATTATATACTTATATTCTTCTATTTCTATAATATTTTACACTAATATAATATTATATAATATTTATACATAAAAATAATAATAATAATAATAATAATAATAATAATAATAATAATAATAATAATAACAATAATAATAATAATAATAATAATAATAATAATAATAATAATAATAATAATAATAACAATAATAATAATAATAATTATAATAATAATAATAATAATAATAATAATAATAATAGTTATAATAATAATAATAATAATAACAATAATAATAATAATAATAATGCAGAAGGCTGCAATCCTCGGCACAACTAATATCGTGCGCAAGGTCCTCAGCCTATGAGCTACATTGTCACCACCATCTTTCGGCCGCCACGCTAGGGTGCACTCTCGCATCGTCTTGGCTCAAGAGGAGCCCGATGGTGCAAATGAGAGAAGAGAAGAAAGGAAATAACATAATAATAATATAATAATAATACTTATAATAATAAAATTGTTAGAAACAATTTGGTGGAGGTGCCGAGTAAAAAAGAACGAAATAAAAACCAGCCGCTATTTCATTATAAATAATTCCCCGGCTCCGAGAAAAACTTTGTCATTATAAAGCTGTGTTTACAGTCACGCGTTCTGACGAAACTCTTGAACTTGCCCGAGGGACCTTATTCCGTACAAGAGGTTGTGTTAGTTATGTATGATTCATATTCTTTTAAAAGACTTTAAAAGTGTGTTTGTTAACTTCTTTGGAG